>MCJB01048676.1:0-45831 GCA_002018475.1 Nicotiana obtusifolia | reverse complement strand
ATATCAAGGTAAAATATTAACAAATTAGCGACCTATTGTGGTCGCTTATTGCACCATAAAATTCCTTTACATAAGCGACCAAAGATGGTCGCTAATTTAATTTCTTATTTAATTTAATATTCAACAAAAGCGACCAACTTTGGTCGCTTATAGTACAATTTAATTTCTGATTAAATTTAATATTGAATAGTAGCGACCAACTTCGGTCGCCCACGTCCCCAGAAATTTTTCCATACCTGTGCGACCAACTTTGGTCGCTAAAATTGAACGTGGGTCCAGATTGGCGACCAAAGTTGGTCGCAATTTTCGAATTTTCTTTGACCAGCTTTGTTTGACCAGGCCGGTCAAAATGTTGAACAAAATGGCGACCACTGGGCGACCAATTTCGGTCGCTATTTTATTTAAGTTTTTTTTTCAATTTTTTTTTCTATTTTGGCGACCAAGATTGGTCGCTTTTTGTGGCAGACCAACTTTGGTCGCTAATCTTTGGTCTCTATTTTCCTGATTTCTAGTAGTGCTAGCTCATAAGGTGAAATTTTCACATCGGATTCTCAGCCAATGCGTGACTCAAAGACGACTATGAGGATTTGCCACATTTTTAGTTTAGAAGTAGAAGATGGTTTGGCTTTGATAACTGCATCTTTTTCGAGCCTTTGGCATGTCTGAGGGCTACTGATAATCATATCTTGTAGGGCATGAGTTCCTCAAAACATTTGATCGAACAGAAAGAAGAGCAAAGTATGAGGTGAGGAACTTGTAACTTGTGGGTTTAGACTTTGCGCTCAAGTCAATATGCTCTTTAAGAAGATAGGCAAAG
Organism: Nicotiana obtusifolia; assembly: GCA_002018475.1. Taxonomy (NCBI): domain Eukaryota; kingdom Viridiplantae; phylum Streptophyta; class Magnoliopsida; order Solanales; family Solanaceae; genus Nicotiana; species Nicotiana obtusifolia. The sequence goes on along the minus strand of MCJB01048676.1, from coordinate 45,014 downwards.
CATATAAAATCAAGAGTACAGAAAAGTAAACTAGAAATCTTACAGTGAGTGTGTGTTGAATCTCTTTGAAGGTGTACGTTGCCTATGCTTAAATCTTCTTTAGTTATTTTTTGTACTTATATTTTACGAGTTGCAAAAATTCATTATCATGTAGAGACGAGTATGCTTCACATTCGGGGGTTTTGCCTTCGGCAACACACCAGAAGATGTTATGCATTTTTTTATGACTATTCTTTAGGAGAAAAAAGGTGTACTCCTTTTGAACTCCAGGAATTAACTTAAATCGTTCGGGTAAGAGGCCTTTCCGTCTATTGTGCTTTCTAGCTGTCCTATTCTACCTTTTTTTTCCGAATGGCGAGGTCACTCATTAGAATGTGCGTAAAAATAAATGTTGTAAGAAGCATTAATCAGAATGGGCTGAAAACGTGCAGGATTATTTCCAATCATCATGCTACAAATGGCAATAAGCAGGAAAGTTCATATTCCATTTCAAATTATCTGGGTAACAATTACACGTTCGTTACTAGTAATTACATAAAGCATGTGGCACTTTTCAGTCTTTGCTGGTTATCAGAAAACTTCTAAGTGAAAGGCTTTCTGAACTTCTCATGTAGCTTGTGGAGGAAAAAGAAAAGTTTGTTTTGGAAAAGCTCAGGACTCAAAAAGGAAAACGAAGAAATACAGATTTTAAAATTGTGAAGAAGAAAATGAATAGAAGAAACTATAAAAATATCGCATTACAAATAAAACTTTGTACAAGTTAGATTATAAACTAAGGCTTGAGTAGTACTCTCTCCGTTTCAAAAAGATGGTCCTAATTTGACTTGACACAAACTTTAACAAAAAATTAAAGACTTCTGAAATATGTGGTGTTAAATAAGTCATAACATTTTGTGTAGTTGTAAACTTTTGAAACTTGCGGTGGTCTTAAATCTGCCATAGCATTTGTGTGGCTATAAATATGCTTCATATTAAGGAAATATTGAAAGGTGTCAATCTTTTCTAAATCGACTAATAAGTAAATAGTGCCAATCTATTTGAAATGGAGGGGCTATTATAATCCAAAAAGATATTATTACCACATACAATAAAAAATTCAATGTAGCCATGAGATAAACTATAAGAACACGTTTGATCTATAAATGATACAGGTCTGTACGTCTATGCCACAAACTTGTACGTCTGATTGATGTTCAAATTTTAGAAAAGCAGAAGGGAAGCTAAAACACCAGAAATCATGAAACCAGCTTACTTATCATCAGCAGGCACCACTGCAACTGAGTCCTTGTTGATAGTCTTCTTATACTTGTACCGCTTTGCAACCGCAAAAAAAGCAAAGAAGTTTAAGACACTTAAAATGGCCAACAATAAGAAGAAGTAATGCAGCTTGCCGCGATTTTGATTGTCCGCTATCCATCCTGGCTTTCCATTTCTTGTGCTAATATCTGTGACAATGGTTACTAAGAACGAACTCACATAACTTCCAAGTGCAGTGGTCGTGAGAGAGAGGGCAGCGCATAAGCTCCTCATTGAATCAGGTGCTTGATCATAGAAAAACTCCAACTGACCAATAAACGTGAAAACTTCAGCACAACCAACTATCATATATTGGGGAATTTGCCAAAATACTGACATTGGCACATTGGTGGTGTTATAGTAATTGTGCCTTCTTACTATGCCCAGCCTAACTACCTCTACAATTGCTGCAGATACCATTGCAAAGACTGATATGACGAGCCCAGTCCCCATCCGTTGAAGTTGAGTCAAGCCATTTTTGTGACCTGTGAACTTTCGAACAAATGGGATAAGCATTCTATCATAGATAGGAACCCAGAGAATCACAGCCATGGTGTCAAAAACAGAAAGTGAAGCCTCAGGAATTCTAAATTTTCCTAAATGTGTATCCATGTATGTAGCTTGCAGCACAAACATATTACTCATTTGGTTATACACTGTGCTGAAGATAATTCCAGTAGCCCAAATAGGTAGCAACTTGATAACAGATTTGAGCTCTTCAACTTGTGTTACTGTGCAAAGCCTCCAATTGTTTATTGAACCTCTATTCTCATCTGACTCTAGCTTCACAGCAGCTTTGTCGAAAAAACTGCAGAGCAAAACAAACATCCAAGTTAAAGATCTCATAAAACTTAATGTTATAAGTATCAAGAAAGTTTAATCAGTTTCAAACTAGATATACACCCATATTGCATCGAGGAGGATCGTATAAGGTCTCCATGAACTAGATCATGAGCCCTTTGGATGTCATAGTTAGTAAGTTAATCTTTATGTCGCGCGTTAGTCAGCTTCTGAAGATTTCGTAATTCACAAACATACCTCAACTCATTTGTATGAGCAAGTTTGCGACTCCCTTGGATGGCAGATTCAACTTCGACTGCAGTCTCATATAGCAGAGATTTTTCAGCAGGCAATGCAACTCGGTATTTTCTAAAAGAAGCCACAACAACCTGGCATATACGCGTCAAAGGGCTGCCTCCAGGCTTTTGGTATCGATATAGCCGGGTTCCTGAAAAGAAAGATACAACAGCAAGTGCCATGGCCACAGCAGGAACACCAAACCCCCATCCCCAGCCAATGTCTTGCTGTATCCAGACTATCAATGAAGAAGCAACGAGAGCCCCAACATTGATGGAGAAGTAGAACCAATTAAAGAAGGAATTCTTGTGGTTTCTCTCAATAGGATCAGCATCATCGAACTGGTCTGCTCCATAGGATGAGACACATGGCTTGATCCCTCCAGTTCCCAGTGCTACTAAGTAGAGTGCAATAAAGAATACAGAAGTTTGACCGTCGGTCGCATAACATTTATCTTTTTCATAGCAAGTTGGCTTAAGCCCTGGCACTGATGCCGAAATAGTCAACAATGTCATCCCCTTGAATGGTAAAAAAATCAGTTAAGAAAGTACAAAATAAAACATTAGATTTATAGATGGTATACTTCTCTGAACCGAATATAATAATAAAAGCCTAGAAAAACAACAAAGAGCCAACAGCCAAATAAAACTCACAAAAACATAGATAATAGAGAATATGGCAATAGTCCAGTATCTTCCAAGATAAGAATCAGCAAGAAATGCTCCAAGCAAAGGCATGACATAGCATGTCCCTGACCAATTTGATTGATTTTTTGAAGCAGTTGTATTGTGCTGATTGAGTTGATTCTTAAAATAAAGGACAAGATTGGTACTCATTCCATAATATGCCAATCTTTCAGAGCATTCATTCCCTGTCAAGTGTTAACAATATTTTAAAATCAACAATTATGGTATTAGAACAGAATATATATATATGATGATAAAGATTAACATGTTTACCAAGTATGTAAGGGCAAGCCTTCCAAGTTCCTGTTTTCTTCTTATTTGCAGGCTTATTCCGATAATCCACAGTCCCATCCTTGGTATAGATATCTTCTTCTGCCATGGCCTAACAAAGAAGAAAAACAGTGCTTTCTTGATATGGTTTTTGTCACTCCAATAATTCTAAAAGACGTCGTCAAAATCAATTTAGAGGGAGCCAAAAGATTGAGCTATGGCTCCACTCTTTTTTTTTCCTTAGCTAGAATACCTCAGAAATCTAAAACACTCTATTCTTAATTCATTCACATAACCAAAGATAAAGTTATTGTTGGCAGCATAGATGCAATTTGGTTTTGGATGTACCAAACTCATTAGCTTTGTCTATCGGCCAGTAAAATGGCTAGATACATCTTGGAAAAGGTTCTCGTAGTTTGTTGGAGAATTAATGGCTCATGTTTTTACATCTGCTTTTCTTATCAAACAATAGAAAAAAGTCAAACAAAGAAAAGGAGTAAACTCTCCTCGTAAATTCAGCAACCATTTTGTTCTATTTTAGTTTTTGTCTTATTTCTAATTCTCATAAATGCACAAAGTGGTAATCATATTTGACAATTTTATTTATTGAACCTATCAGATTTTAGAAATACTAAAAAGAGTAAGTAAATACCATTAGAATCTCAAATTAATTGCCTTGTATCTTCACGAGTTAACAGAACTTTGCCCAAAGCTTGTAGAGTCCACAATATTAATCATGTAGTACTTTCATTTTGAGTCCTAAAATCTCTCTATTTTTTACCAGTAAATAAAAAAAAAGGAAGTAAACTTAGCAAACAAATAAACTTACGAACTTACGAAAATGGAAAACAAATTTCGCCAGAATAGAAAACCAAAATAGACGTTCATAAATAATTAATGTTTGTTAACTCCCATAGGCTTCATCGACGACAAAATTGCTCCATTTATTGAATTTATGAAACGACAAACAAAGAGTTTCTTTCTTTCACTTTCTCTTTCCCTCTCTCTTAAATTAATTACTATTATTTTGCTTTTGGAGAAGCAGGAGCTGTGGTTACAAGGAATATATGCGCTTCTAGATTTGCTTCTCACCTGTGATGATTCACAGAATCTGGAAAATAACTGTTTTCTAATCATAAAATGAACATCAAACTTTATAACGTAAAACAACGATATCTGAGAGGCAGAAGTATAAAAAGGTTAAATAAATAAGAAAAAAAGCCGAAGATGGTTCAGTAATTGAATAGCAGTTGGAGAGAAAATGATAGAATAACAGAGAAAATCGCAGTAGGAAGAAGCATGAAGAGAGTAACAGAGAAAGAAAAAGAACCAAACCTGAAACCTGTGTTGTTGAAAGAAAAATTCTTAGTAGATGAAAAGATTGTCCAGAAATTAGGACAGACACCAAAAGTAATGTTTCGGCTTGTTAGAGATGTTTTCTTGCTGAGTTTGCTTTCTCTTCCGCTTTTATATATAGGAGTAGTCGCCCCATGCACCCCTACATCTGCATTTCCCTTTTTAACCCGGACTCACCACCCATCAAATAATAAATATTTTACTTATAAAAAAATTATACTATGTCTAACAAAAAAATAGGCTCGTCTGAATTAAAACATAAATTTTGATTAAGTTCACTTCAAATTATCTTCCTGGTAAAAGTTTTTCTAGAACTTATTTTTGTTTCGAAAACTAAGGCAAACACATTAATCTTTCTTTCCCAGAATCTTTTTTAAAAAGTTAGTTTTTAAAAAGTAAATCTATAGCAAATCCAAGGCTAGGAATGTTAATTACTATTTCAACAATATTGACTATCGTAGGATTGAATGCTAATCCAATTGAAGATCTCGGGATTAAGCTTGTTACTGAAAATGCAAAAATGATGACTCACCGTACCTTCAATGATGTGAATTTTTATGTGATTTAAACGAATCACATTCACGGTCCAAAATTCCACATTAGGAATTGTGATGACACCTGAACTCTAAATTAGGTAAGCCTAACACATGAAGAGATCTAATAGATATAACCATCTTAACTATATAAAACTTAAACTGATAATGAGATAACGTAACTAAAACTGAACAAATGTTATACAATCCCCAAAATTGGTAGTACATAGTCATAAACTCTACCGACATACACTAGAATTTCTAAATACAATAATGTTATGAAATGAGATAAACAGCAGCAAAGAAAATATCCGAAGGTGACTCCGAGGCCTGCGAACGTCAACCAGGTATACCTTGAAATCTCTAGCAGCGCCGACATAACTCCCAATAACCAACACGATCAGAAGTGTATGGATTTGTACAAAAATGTGAAGAAGCATAGCATGAATACACCACAGCGGTACCTAGTAAATATCAAGACTAATACAAGAATATTGACCTTTAACAACCATTTCTTAACGAAGGGACATGAGTCCGGTCGTTATACTTTTGGCCACCAATATTTTTTTCTGTCATTAAATCACTATTTTTAGTTCAGCAACAACAAGAGAATAATATCCGGTCGCTAAAGCATAATATCCCTTCGCTAATACTGAAATAAAATTAACATAAAAAGAATGCATGTTTTCCTTAATTTTTTCCAGCCCACCCCTCTAAGTAAATATATACTATATTAAAAGCACGAAACCTCTATCGAAATGTCATTCGCCTTTTTACCCTTCGTAATTATAATCTACGTTGGATAAAACTGTAATTGTATTTTTTAAGAAGTATCAAAACTGCCGTTTATAACCCCCTATTTTGTTGGACACAGTTTTTCTATATTTAGGTTTTAGGATTCACTTTATATTTAGGATTCTTCTACCAATTAATGTTAATTATATTGTGTCTTTTCTTTTTTTTTTTTTTTGGCTTAGGATCCCTTGACCTAAATAAATCGCCGTAGGCTCTAAAGGAAAAAGTATGGTTTAGGATTCAGCAATTAATATTGGTATTTGTATTTCACTCGAACATTATTTATATTTATTGTACTATCATTGTTTTAAGAGTCTATTTTCTGGTCTTTTGATTTGTGGTGAAATCGTTATTCATGGTTTGATCATTGCCTAACTTGGAAATTTCTTATCTTGGATTCTCTTTTCTGATCTTTTTAGTTTGTCCATATCATTAGTAAGATATGTTTTTATGATTGCTGAAATCTTAACAAATATTCGTTAAATCTCATTTATTACTTTGTGCTAATTTTGATTTTTGATTTCTCTTTTATATTTTGAATTTGTATTACATGACACTTGTGCTTTCTTCTTCTTTTTCTCACTTAATTTTTGGTTGTTGGATCCAGGTTTTAGTAGTTTTTAGGTCTTTCAAGCTAATACTACAAAGTTTATTTAAGTAGAAATCTGAATTACGGTCAGTGCTTTCACCAGCTTCAAGTTTCTTGTTAATGATTGGCAGAAGATCTTTCTATCTGGGGTAATCTTTCAATATTATTTTCAACAATTTAATTATGATTTCTTTTCAACAACTTAATTCATGAATTAATTTTGTATTTGAATCGAGATAATTGTCTGTGTTTTTTTTAGGTTTCTCGCTGATGATTGAGGCAGAAATTTTTTATATATTTGGTAATCTTTGTATTTCATTCTTCAGCAATTAAATTCATCAACTAATTTTGTATTTGTTTCTAGATGTTAGAATACTTTAACTCTTTTATTCTATAAAAACTCTTCATACTTTGATTTTAGTAATTCATTAATTTTAACTCATTATTATATTCGGTAATTCTTCTTTCTTCTCGAATTGTGATGCTATTTTGAAGGTACTATTATAGAAGAAAATTTGAAATGATTGTATCAGGTGATGTGATTTAAGCTAAATTATGCAAACGATCAATCATGAATTATCAAAAGGCAAGATTTGCATATTCCGAACAAGTTTCCAAGAAGATGCATTGTTTAAAAGTACATAATGAGCATTTGTACTACAGGTAAAAGTTGTCTGCATAACCTTAAGAGAAAATTTTGCATTCTGAAGCTAACATTTATGTGAAATCAATAATATTATTTTTAGACTTTCACTATTTTATATTCAAATGTTAAATTATATATCAATAATTATTAAAAAGTGAGAAGCCTCATACTCAAATGTTAATGGAACAAATTGTAAAAATAAGTACAACGTATAAGATGTTCTTTGAAAACGTATATATCTGTCAACTTATTTTTGTTAAATTCACAATTAAATGTTATGAATATAATTTGGTAGTTAGTGTCTAGTGGTTCAATCTTTCAACACAAGAAAATATAAATTTTTATAGGGACCAACAAGTTGGAGGTTGTTATGTCAAATATGGATATACCTTCTTTTTCCTTAGTTGTGGATACTATGTTCTATTTGTATCCTGATGATGCTACCATTTCTTATAAATATTTTTTTGTCGCCACCGGTAGATATATTGTGCTGGTTGTATGTCTTCCAATGGTCGATGTGAAGAATGTAGTTGTCCGCCCTAAAAACTAAGGTGAGCTACAAAATAATGTTTATATTATCTTTTGCAGTTTGTAATATTCTTCTACTCATGTTAAAAGCTGGTGCTTCATATTTTTTGTGGATTGGGTTCTCTCTCAGAAGGAAGATAAATGAATTCCACATTTATATTTACCAATTTTAAACGCAAACTAATTCATTCTGCGTAAAAGAGACTTGAGAGTCTTCGTCATGTATATTTATCGTATCAATCTTTAAAGAGAAGATTTTATTAAGAAGTTGTATATTTTTCCTTTATTACTTTTACAATAGAACATATTTTTAATGAATTTTATAAAAGTTTTATTAAAAGCACAAAATCCCTATCGAAATGTCGTTTTACCCTTAATAAGTGAATTCTATGTTGGATATAATAGTAATTGCAATCACTAATAATTTTCTTTTGTTTTTGGGAGAAAACCAAAATTATCGTGTATTACCGTTATTTAGGATTTTCTAGGTTTAGAATTAGGATCGTTTACTACCGCATTCTTTACAGTTTTCTTCGTTTAGGTTCTTTACTCGTGGCTTTCTTTTAGGTTTAGAATTCTTTTATTATCAATGTTACATATGGTTACAGTATGTCTCTTGCGTTGTGTTTCTTCTTTGTTTAGGTTTAGGATTTACTTTAATCCTCTAGAATATGTGTACAAGGGTTTGCTTTGGTATATTTGACTATAGTAGTGTTTTTCACCTTTCTAATTTATTCTACAATATTTATTTGATGTAGTACTTGCACAAAGGTACAATTATGTATTCGTCTAATAATTATTTGGTTCTGTTCTCTTATTTCAGGTTTAAACAACCATTGCCGCAGGAAATAAAAGTACCTATTTCTTAATGTAATTTATTTTTCGTATGATATGAATTCTTTCTCAAAAATTAATTTTATGTGTCAATATCAATGAAGGTTAGAGTTTAACATATTGTAAAGTTTTATAAGTAAAAGGTATTATCAATAACAGTATCCGTAGTAAAAGTTTGATATTTTTTTTAAAAATCTAATGACTTAACAAAGGTTTGAATCAGCTTCTGGAGATATTGGTGGTCATATATTTTCATAGCGGCTTCATATTAAAATTGAACGTCCTGCGTTGAAATTGAAGAGCTCTTGTCTTGTTTTGGTTTCTCATATAAGTTAGTTGGAGATTGCCACTTTAGCTCTTATCAAACTGTAGGATTTTTAGTTTAATGTGTAGAATAGAAATGATTAATGTCTTTATTTTCTTAAAAATAGGTGAGTTCAACTATTTCCATTCCAACTGCCGTCGTCGAATTATTTTATTTTCTATAAATTTTGCACAAGGGTTTTTCTAGTCGAAAAATATGTATAAATTTGTAGGTAATTGAGTATAATTTGTTATTCAATTCAGTTAATTTATTTTAATATTTGAGACCAGGCTACTTGATATTTATTTAGTATGGATTATGTCTTTGTGAAATTTGTGATAAATATATATAAGATTCATTCTGATGAGTGAAGCTAATAGCGGTTAATAATATAATGGTTAAAATTTAACCGGGGCTCTAGCTAACATATTGTATGGTTAAGGTGCTTCTCTCATGAGTTTATTTTTTGGGGCTTTTGCATCTGTACCTGATTTTTGGGTTCACAATTGGACCTATATCCACTTTGCAAAAATGTTTGCAAGCGTACCACTTTTCGATCAACTTCAAGACTTATCGGGTTTGAAGTTAAAAAAAATTAGTCTGAAGTGAAAAAACTGTATTTCAAATGCACTTAAGGCCAAATAGGTCTAAAGTGCTTCATGCACTTAAGATTAATAAGCCTGAAGTGCAACTTAAGGCTAAAAAGTCTGAAGCGAAAAATTGCACTTCAGATGCACTAAAAAGCCAAAAAGTCTGAAGTGCAACAAACGTTTTCATTCACTTAAGGCCAATAAGTCTGAAGTGAAAATTTGCACTTCAGATGCACTTAAAGCCAAAAAGTCTGAAGTGCAACAAACGTTTTCATGCACTTAAGGCCAAATAGGTCTGAAGTGCAACAAACATTTTGCTACACTTAAGGCCAATAAGTCTGAAGTGAAAAATTGCACTTCAGATACAATTAAGGCCAAAAGGTCTTAAGTGCAACAAACTTTTTGCTACACTTAAGACCAATAAGTCTGAAGTGAAAAATTTCACTTCAGATACACCTAAGGCCAAAATGTCTGAAGTGCAACAAACATTTTGCTACACTTAAGGTCAATAAGTGTGAAGTGAAAAATTGCACTTCAGATACACTTAAGGCCAAAAGGCCTGAAGTGCAGCAAACGTTTTGCTACACTTAAGACCAATAAGTCTGAAGTGAAAAATTGCATTTCAGATACACCTAAGGCCAAAAGGTCTGAAGTGCAACAAACGTTTTGCTACACTTAAGGCCAATAAGTCTGAAGTGAAAAATTACACTTCAGATGCATTTAAGGCCAAAAAGTCTGAAGTGCAACCAACATTTTTATGCACTTAAAGGCCAAATAAGCTTGAAGTGCAAATTTCCCAGAAACAGAAATTTATTCTTCGAATTATAACAATCAAATATACGATTTAATACCTAAATCTACTCCAAATGAGCTCAAATTTGACACATAACCTCCAAATATCATCGGGAACAAACCCCAATCAACAATTTGTCAAAACAACAATAAATCTAATGAACCCATTTTGCAATTATGAAGAAGAAGAAGAAGAAGCTCTAAGCAATAGTAAAAAATAAAGCGTCATAACAGCTCACCTGTAAAACATCATAAACTACCTTAAAATATGTTCACAAACACCATATAAAATCACTGTAAGAAGAAGAAGAAGAAGAAGAAGAGGAGGAGGAGGAGGAGGAGGAGGAGGAGGAGGAGAAAAAGGCCTGAAGTTGTTTAAAAAGTGGTACAAATTAAAACTTAAACTTTTTTAAAAAGTGAATATAAATTATATGAGGCAACCAAATAGGGCGTCCATGTAATGTTTTGGTATTTTTTTCTATTCAAATTAGAGTCTTCAGAAATCGCAAGGTTGTTGCTGACCCATGTATAATGCCCTTGTATATTTTTCCTTCCTTGTACAATATATTTATATTGTTAAAGAGCTATTGCATTTTTTATCTCTTTGGCATATTTTTTTCATAATTCGCGTCATATTATTCTCTTAAAATAGTAGTCAAATATATAAAATAATTTTCTTTTATTTTAAAGTACAATATGTTTTCTTTCAATATGTTTGTAACATTTTTGAGATGCTCAAATAAAAATTACTTATTTTATCAAAATCCTTTCTTATTTGAACTATGTAAATAATAAATTTATAAAAAAATAATTACAAAGAAATAACATACATCAAGAATATCATCCGGAAAGAGATAGTAGGTCACATACAACATGATAACATATTATTTTTTCATACAATAACATATCGATAATTAAATACTAAATAACTAATTCACATAAAATCAAAAGATACTAAATTTCTTTTAAATTCAACTATTGTATCAATGTTACAATGTTTTGTAATTTGATGTTCTCTCGTGCTTTCTCTTTATTTCTTATGTGTAGAATCTTCCGAATAAGCTTCAAAAGTTTACTGGGCAGCATAAGAATAAGTTTGAGATTCCGTCACCACAAGTCAGGAAACGTGAGAGAGCTTCAGGTGCGTTCTTTGTTCAATTTTGAACTTCGTCTCCGTTCTTCTTGCTTTTCTTCTGATGTTTAATTTGTGAAGATTCATCTGTGATGGTTGTGTTAAATTGGTTAAGGGTGGTTGTGATTACTTAGCCCTAATTGTTTTGGGATCTACTGGAGGTTGCCCTTTTATAGTTGTCCATGGAATTGCTCACCAGCTGTTCGACTAATTTCCTGAATGAATGTTGGAGCCTTAGAACTAGCATCTTTCATCCCCACTGCTAAATACACTCTAAGAAACTTTTTTAAGTCAATAGTTTTTGCGATACATATTTTAATTTTCAGTAATATATATTTGAATAAAGAAATTTAATATCTTCTCAAATATTTGATTTACTACACAATATTGTACCATATAGCAGCATAATTACCTTTTAGAGGCAACATAAAAAATAATAGATACCAGAAAAGTAGAGTAACATTAGCACTGAAAAGGGAAAAAACCATGGAATACAACAGTGAAAGATCCTAAGATCCACCTTCTTAGAAACAGTCAAATACTATAGCATTTGAAATACTACCACAGTTAGACAATTTCAATAACTAATAATTTTTTAGCTAGAAAACTGACAACTTGAAACGTTTCTACGAAAGATAAATAAGGTAAAAGTACAACAAGTAATAGCTCAATAATAAGATTACAAATGCATCTGCAATGCAAGCTTAACATTCATTTTAAGACTCTAGTAGTCATGGTAAGTCTATTTTTCCGTGGATAACCTTTTATAAGAAAGTGCAGTGAGCAAATCAAGCATATTTAGCAGCAAAACGAATAGGTATAGGGATCATCGCATCAAAAGAACTTTAGTTGTCATGAGCGCGTCGCAAATGAATTTTCGTTAATTTCTTTTAATTGGGATTATTTTTCGGTTTTCTTTTAATTCTAGAGGTGTTGGAAAATGTATTTTGAGGCTGATGAAAGGGTTTTTTGAAGCTGCTTATTGTGGTGCTTCATTGTCTGAGGAGACTGATGACCAGTGAGAAAGGACAATCTTGCATTTATTTTTTTAATTTATTCTGTTCTGCTTTTATCATTGAATGACTATTGCACTACTTAGAGGAAGGTAATGTCTTTATAGTGCTAGTAGAGTGTATAAATGTTTAGTATTTGCAGTGCAATGGAGCATACCTTCACAGAAATAGCTCATGTTCTTTTTATTTTTTCAAATACTTTTGCTTGTTTCAGTAACTGATTTATTGACTCATATGATTTTTTTCAATAAACTGATTGCCTACGATACCGCTTATGAACTCAGCCATTAAGTTAACAACAAAATTAGCTTCCATTTATAATACTCAATAACCAGACCCATTAATAATTGAAAAACTGGCTCACTATTCTAGTGGTTTTCATAAATAAGACATCAGTAATTGAGTAAAATATTACAATGCAAGATTTTGTGTACGTGGATTTGAGTAGCATTTAGTTAATTCATTCGTTCTTCTTTCTTTTCTGGATTTGATGACCAATATGAATGTTGGATCAATTGGAAGCTCAATTCTTTTCTAGATCTCCAGGGGAGAGCAGTAAGGGAACAAAGTGTTACATGCCTCAAAAGAATTGTGTGGCCTTACTTATCACACTGTACAGACGAACAACTTGTTTAATGCAATTTTGTTTTGCTTCGGTGTAGTAAATTGTTGCTTATGCCACATTTACTTGGTAGTGCCTTCCACTATTTATGATCATTTTCGGATATGTAGATCAAATAGAACTTTTTGCATTCAATTTAAATATAAAAAAAATACCTGGAAGTTTAAAATTTGACTGGGAAATGCTCAATTTTTTATTTATTTGCTAGTTATGGTATCCATTAAAACATTAGCTAGTTATGGTTAGTCTTCATTTCGACCTTTCTTCTGGTTCAATATGCATTGTTCCTGGAATTCTCTTGTATGATAAATTGTATTTGCTTTCTTTGGTAAGTTTCAGTCAATTTAGTTCTCTTTTTGAATATTTAGATGATTCCTATAAAATTGTGCTTACTTTCTTTGTGGTTAATCTTCATTTTATGGGAAAGTGAAAAGGAAGAAAAAGTGGAAGCTTTTAGGAGTATTTTTGATTGGACTGATAAGAATTTGTTCTTTTAACAGATAAGAAAACTGAAGTCCGGAGAATTTGTCCCTAAAGAATGTGCAGAGCAAGTAGCAACTGAAAATGCTAAAGAACAAGTTGAACCAGAAGAGGAGCCTATTTTCACTTTTGTTAGGAGTTGTTCAAAAAAATTTCCATTTGTAATGCTACAATCTATTTTCTGTTTTGTTAGGAGTTGACAAGTATATTGTCCATTTTGGATAGGTATAGTTTTGGTAGTGTTTTGCTTTTGTTCCTTGTAAATAACTGTGAAATTTATAGGAATATTGATTATTTCTTATGTTTTTGGAGCAACTGTGTGTATATAGGTTTTTAATATATCATTATTGTAATAGTTAATAGAAAATTAACGAATGTAAAAGCCTGTTACTGAAAGCACTAACATTAGTTAGATTTGTTGTCGTCATTATAGGTTTTTAACGGCTAGAAAAATAATTAACGAAGGGAATTCGCTAAAAATAAGCTATGACAACGGAATTTTTTGTTGTCGCTCAAGGATCTTTACCGATCGTTTTGAAGTTCGGTGGTGAACTTTTAACGTCGGGGTTTTTAACGACCGGTGACGACCGGTTTTATTCTAGTTGCTATTGACTAATAGCAACCGGATTAGGACTATTAACGACCGAATTTTCGCTAAAGGCCTTTTTTCTTGTAGTGTAACCTCAGTAGAGTAGTGACGAGATAAGTCAAGACACTCACTAGACATAAAACATGTGCAAGATATTAACATAAAGCTAGCAATGGAAAGAACGTCAATGTAAGGCTAACATCGTAAAGATTATTAATATAAAACCAACAGCGGAATAATAGAAACACAATTGGCAACAAGAAGTAAACGTGTAATGAAGCAGCAATATAATCAGAACACGGATGAAATATGAATGAACTCAAATTAGGAAAACGGATGACAATTCAAGTAATCAAATTGTTCCCAACGCATGACTTACACCCCGAGATACCACACCTTCTAACCACAAATCATAAGCCACAATTCCCAATCTTACATGCATGGCACCTCGTGCCTACATTATAATTCACCTTCGCACGACAAAGTCTACGTGCCACCATGTACATATGTATCCGTGCCATATGCCAAATAAAATATTCGAGAGGTTTATTTAAATTCAATAAGGCATAGTAACAATCTTGCATAAAGTAAGGCGTCAAATGAGATAATGAGTTTATTTTAGAAAACAAATAAAGTAAAATAAAGTATAATTTATACAAAAATGGAGTACCAAATGAGTTTAATTTAGAAATCAATAAGGTAAAGTAAACTAGCGTCTTTAAATTAAGAAAAATATTAAATAAGTTAACAATTAAATATGGAAGTTGTTAAAGTAAGCGTGATAATAATTTCACGTAAATTAAAATATCAAATAAGGTCATGAATTTAATTTGAGAACCCAATTAAAGTAAAATGTGATAATCATTTAAAAATAGCAAAGCAGCGAGTGACATAACGAGTTCTATCTTAAGAGTCACATAAAATAAAGCATGTTAATAATTCTTTTATTTAAAATCGTTATTTTACCAACGACCCAACAATGTATAAGATAATGACTCCACGCAAGCAAATTCATCCAGAAACTCAATTCACCAAGTAACACGGAGGCACAAATTGGTACATTAATGCAACACAGCAAATCACGTAGATTGCATGACTCACATAAGAAGTCAAAATCGTTCCCAGACAAAAATAACAACAAATAACCAAATGCAATAAAAATACAAGTGAGATGATTTAAGAAAAAATCATAGTCTTTCAAATCAACAAGCCTTTCAAATGTAGAATGTACAACAAATTCACACCCAGGTATCACATCTCATATTCACATTTTACAAATCACAATCACAATCTTTCCTTATATCGCCGCATGAGCCTTACATTTAGATTTTTGAAAATATTTTTCTCGAAATAGCTACACGCGCTTTAGCTCCCTTATGTCGCTGCGTGGCTTCAAGTAATTCCCCTACGAGCAACACGCACATAATCCCACCTTATGTCGCCGCATGCACATCAACCCCTATCCTTATACCGCCGCATGCGCATCAATATCACAACACAATAACATCTCGCACCACATGTGCCCATATACAACAACTTGCCAAAATCAACAATATCAATGTTATCATAACATATAGCCCACGGCTCAACCACAATATACACAAGAATCTCAAAATAAACAAATAAATAAGAAATACTCAACAAGGAAAGATATCTCAATAATCAACAACCTCAACCTCAATGTGCTAATAGCTTTCACGACTTCAACTTCAATAACTTAAAATGAAGGTATTCTCATGAAATGACAATTTCCAATTCAAATGCATAACATAAGCTTAATAATCAAAGAGATAGTATGAAATAGTAACTGCGTCTAAATGCACGAGAGTAACTCAACACGAAGATACTTCATGTAATAACATCTCCAAATAAGAACAACTCAACAGTAAAGGAGGTAACATGACAATAAAAGAGGTAGTATCTTCAATTAAGGCATATAGGAGCAAATTTGACAATAAGAGATAAAACATGTACTAACAACGTCAAACAAGGCAAGAAAGAGTAAACTAAACAATGGAAGATATAACATGATATGACAATTTCAATTAAATGCATGAAAGAAGCCTAAGATTCTAAACCAATCAAAATACCACGAATGAGCCTGTGTACACGCTCGTCATGTAACGACCCGATCGGTCGTTTTAAGCATTTGCATTCCGTTCAATGGTTCGAGGGCATGAGTAGCTTCATATGATCTATTATGACTTGCATATATCATCGGTTTTGATTTTTTGGGTGATTCGGAATTAATTTGGAAGAATGATTCTCATTTTAGAAGCTTTAAGTTGGAAGAGTTGATCAAGTTTGACTTTGACCCTAGATTGGAGTTTTGATAGTTCCGTTAGGTCCGGATGATGATTTTGGACTTGGGCATATGTCCGGATATGCATTTGGATATTTCTAGAAGGTTTCGGCTCTATTTGGCAAAAGTTGGCAATTTGAAAATTTAAAATGTTCATAAGTTTGATCGGGAGTTGAACTTGATGATATCGGGTTTAGATTGTGGTTCCGGGAATTGGAATAGCTTTGTTATGTCGTTTGGGACTTATGTGCGAAATTTGTGGCCATTCCGAGTTGATTTGATATAATTTGGCACGAGTTTTGGAAGTTGAAAGTTCAAAAGTTCATTAAGTTCTATTTGAGGTGCGATTCGTAGTTTTGATGTTGTTATGTGTGATTTGAGGCCTCGAGTAAGTCCGTGTTATGTTATGGGACTTGTTGGTATGTTCGGACGGGGTATCGAGGGGCTCGGGTGTGTTTCAGATTGATTTCGGACCATTTTTTGGCCATTTTCAACAATTGGTTTTGGCTACAGGGTGTACATCGCGATAACGGAAAATTGATCGAGATCACAAAGAGTAAAATGGAAAAAATTGAGCTGTGAATCGCGTTTGTGGAGGAAGCTTAGCATTCGCGAAGAAGAAATTCTGCTGTCACTGAGCTAACTTTGGAATCTCAAATCTTGCAATTTACAAGGAATTTGGAGATGATCCAAAAACTAAATTTATAGCCCCTTTTTGTCTAGTTTTTAGAAAATCAAATCGTTAATTATTTGGAGTTTTGTACAAAAGGTTATGACCATTATACTTGAAGCTATCTAGAAGAGTTGGGCAAGCTTAATGGAAATTTGTTCATCGCGATCGCGGGGAAATGTCCGCGATCACGAAGGGTAAAATCTGTGCTGCAAAATTTTGGACTCGAGATTGCGAGTTCGGTGACCGCGGTCGCGAAGGGTACCTCTGGAGCAGTCTATAAAATACTCTATTTCAAAGGTCTTGGTCATTTTATCATAGTTTGAGCTATGGAGCTTGGATTTGGGTGATTTTGGAGGTGATTTCCACCACATGGATTGGGGTAAGTGTTTTCTACTATATTTTGATATATTTCATGAATCTATCTTCAATTTTGGTATTTGGATTGTGAATTTTAAAGAGAAATTGGGGGTTTTGTCTAAACTTCCTAAGGTAAATTTTTGAGTTTTTAACATCGATTCGGAGTCAGATTTCAGTGAATTTAGTATGGTTGGGATTCGTAATTGAATGGGTTATCGGATTTTGTGTGTTTTGTCGGGTTACGAGGTGCGGGCCCGGGTTGACGTTTTAGTTTATATTGAGTATTTGATTAAAGATTTGACCTTTATCGCTTGGGTTTATTTCCTAAGACATTATTTGATGTTTTTGAGTTGCTTTTGGCTAGTTTCGAACAGTTCGGAGGTTGATTTGCATGGTTTGGTATTTCTAGAGTATCAGTTGGCTTGCTCGATATTTGATTTGGCTTGCTTGAGGTAAGTATCTTATCCAAACTTGGTTGAGGCACTAGTTGCCTAAATTATTTATGATAGCTACGTTCTATGGGTGCGCATATGTGTGCGGTTTGAGCCCATGTGCAAGCACCGGGGTATTTATCCATGCTTGAGATAGTGCTTAAGCTATGATGTGCGTAGAATTGACTGATAAGCTTTAAGCTATAACGTTTCTCATACTTGTAACATAGTTATGAACTGTTTGAACCATCTTTGAGGTTATGAAGAAGCCAATTCGCTGAATAAACTTGATAATTGTGATTTTTGTGATGAAATTACCGATTTGAGCTATGATAGCACACTTTGCACATGCATATGCTATAGAATGTCACTTATACCAGTCCAGGAGCATGAAATCTGATATTCGTTAATCACATACATATTTTTGTATATTTGCTTCTGTGTGATATGATTTTGACTGGATGCCTATGGCCACGCTGGCGGATTGTGTTGTTATGCTTGTGACCACGCCGGATGAATTGTGATATTGAGCCTATGACCACGCCGGGCGGATTGTGAGTATCAGCACGTGAGTTGTCCGTACAGCACGTGAGTTGTCTGTGGGGATCCAGATACTAATATTATGGCACGTTAGTTGTCCATGCAGTTTATTGAGCCGGTGACCACACCCGACGATTTATGATATTGAGCCTGTGACCACGCCGGGCTGGTAGCATATTGAATTGGCCGTGTTTGCGTGTAGATACAAATCCATCCCCCTAAGGTCACCCTCTCATGTTTCTCTTTTTATGGTGTACACGCGGATTGTGAAAAACCGATGGGTTTTTGGTTGATATGAGCTCTGGGAGAGTTGGTTATGGTTATTTGGATCAGGTTGCATGCCACAATAGGCCTTATTGGCTTATTGTTATTTGGATCGGGTTACGTGCCACAACAGGCTGATATTTGGTTATTACATTTCATCTTTACTTGCAATATCCTTAACTATTTACCTGAATTACTTATATATCTTCCTTATATGCTGGATTGTTAACTGAGTAGAACACTTTAAAAGAAAGAATTGTGAGCACCAAGGTGGTTTTACCTGTGATTTTTTCTGATTTGATCATATATTTGTTCTATACTTGTTGAATTTATAAGCTGTATAGGTGATAACGATTATCATTTATAATTCTTGATGCTATTACCTCGCCGAGGTTAGTTAGGATACTTATTTAGTGCATGGGTTGGTTGTACTCATACTACACTTTTGCACCTTGCGTGCAGATCTTAGAGTCGATGTTGTTGCATATGGCCGGAGCTAGCATTGGAGGCGTACCTGATCTCCGTACATAGCTACCGCCCTTTGTAGTTGTAGAATTGTAATCTGTAATGTATATTTCAAACAGATGTTGTAAGTATTATTTCATACTAGCTTTGTAAATATAAACTCTTAGTGGATCATTACTTGTAATACCACTCCTTGGGTTATTGTATAAAAGTTCAGTTATTTCATCATTTATTTCTCATTAATCTCATTTGGAATATGTTGACTGTTAGTTGTCTTACCTAGCGAGTTGGTTTGGGTGCCATCACGACTAGTGGATTTTGGGCCGTGACAAGTTGGTATCAGAGCTCTAGGTTCATAGGTCCTACGAGTCATGAGCAAGTGTAAAGTAGAGTCTTGTGAATCGGTATGATGATGTCCATACCTATCTTCGAGAAGCTACATGCATCTAGGATAAACTTTCCATCTTTCTTTCCTCATCGTTTGACATTGATTCAGCTTGAAGCGTATCTCTTTGAATTCCTTCCACTCACTCGTATGTTATGTGAGCTCTTGGTATCAGCTGTGCATCGACGACTTGTGATTCCATAGATGAAATGCGAGATGTGTTTTCTGTATTTTGATGATGGGCCAGTTTGGAGGACTTGAGGCCAGGTTTAGACCACAACTTGGGCTTGGTGGTTCCAGTTGTGTGAGCATGTGCTTTTGGACTTATATGTCCGGTAGTGTCCCTAGGAGTAGGACTTATGGCTCGGTGAGTGGTTGAATGTGACTTCGGTATGTGTTCAAATGGCTTTGATATGATGAGAAAATTTTGCCTGGGATGTGAAAAAGGACTATGAGTGCTTGATTTTCTAGATGTGTTGTATAGTATCGAGCTATGTGCGTGTTGAGAGTTCTTTCATGTCGATCATTTGTGGAATGAAGTAGATCCTCATTTTGTGTTGACAAGTTCAGACTCTGAAAGATTAAGTGATTGTGTAGTAGTTGTGGACATGAAAGGGCATAGAGAGATACCAATTTGAGGCCAAGCAGGTGGGATATCTCCTGCGGGATGGTCTACGGATATGTGATCCTTATGATGTTGTGAGGAGAATTTCCTTCTATCAGTGGGTTATATGTGTTGTGATTGAGTTTGGATGGGTTGAGAAAGTTGACTTGACTGTCACAAGGGTGAATGTGAGCTTAGCATATGATTTTAAGGTATTTTATGGTTTGTGTTGCATGAGCTTATAAAGGATTTAGTTGAATTTCACTGCGAGATTGTGGCAGTAATAGAGTATGGGTATTATGAGTTATAGGATGTTTTGTTCTATGGCTTTGAACCAAGCGGAGGAGTGTGCAATCAACGATTTGATTGCATGATTATGTGTTGTACTGGTTTCGGTTTGAGGCATACTTGTGAATCAGTTATGACTTATAGAGGTTGAGATCGATGATGAATCGAGTAAGAAAACTTCTGGATATGGGTTATATTACACTTTATGGGTATATGGAAATCATGAAATGATTTGAGTTGTTATTCGTGATGGATGTAATGAGAATGGAGTAGGAAATTACACGGTTGCGTTAAAGCGGGGTTACTTCTTTGGGTGTTGTTGTGCTAATGGGGCACAGGTCGTTCCACCCGTTTGGGTGGTGCAATTGAGATTTGAGCAGAGTGGATGACTCTCAAGAAGGTTCTAATAGATTCAAGATTTATATGTGGCAATTGAGAAATTTTTGGATTTGTATATGGCTAGAATATGAGATTTGCATTGGATGGTGTCGAGGCTCGCGGTATTTCTATATCATTATGGATTCTACATTTCAGTATCAGAAAGGTAAAAGGAACAACTTCAAAATTCAGAAAAGGTCTCTTCAGAGTGAGTGTCTCAGTTATGGTACTTTTGGGGTGCTTAAGAGGGAATACGTTTGCTTATGGGCCTTAAGGCGGTGTGGTTTTATGCTAGGATCTCTCGTTGTGAGCATTGGGTTAAGGGTCGTAGTGTGTGGTCAAGGAGAAGTGTTAACTTTAAGGCAATTCAGAAAGAACTCGGAGAAATATGACAGCTTGGTAGTATATCGGATCAGCTTGGTAATGGGTATAATTGGTTCTTTGGGTTCTTATGATGTGGTGAGTCTTTACAGGTGTTTTCTGGCAATACTCTTGGGTTTGGCGACCTGCATGACTTGGTTGAGGTAGAGGGATTCAGTTATGATGGCTTCGTTACGTGCAAATGGGCTTCATAGAGTTCAATGATTTTTGCCACGGCTTGGGATAGATATTTTCTACATGCATGGGGAGTTTGTTGTGCATTGTGATTTTCTCCTGAATAGGATTAGGTGGAAGGTTTCTAGCTAATTGAGTATGTACTCTTCTTGTGACTCATGGTTGATATTGTGGTTCTCGTGTTTTCATATGATGGCATGATAGATGCGGTGCATCGTGGGGAACTGAGATTTACATGTACAAGGTCGCGATTCAGTTTTGAAGTAAAGGTCACAAATTCTTAGACATCATGGACGATTCCAAATGTTTAGATGAATGCTAGTACTACTAGGTATTACCTGAGAAGGGCACGCATTTCAAAAGGTACACTATTTTTTAACTTACGAATGCTTCATTGGTATTGCGATACTCGCCTGATTGATCGACTCTTAGTGCTCAGATTTTTCTTTGTGGCACGAAAGAATTATGGAAGTATTTCTCGTGGAATGATTGTGTATAAAGGATGTGTCAGTTACTTGAGTGGTCGAGTTAGGATCGGATATGGTTATTATGGTATTCTAGGGATTTGGAGACGCGTAGGCCCAGCAATATTTTTTTCTATTGATTAAGACTTTATAGTGCACCAACGATAATTGGGATTAATGTTTTTGAGCACTAAAGGAGACCTATAGGATATAACCACATCATTTTGACATGAAAATACATATGGAAAGTGTTTTGGAACATATTAAGGAGGTTTGTAAGTGGGAAGAAGTTGTTTGGAATGAGTTGGAAATGTTAAGTGGAAGAGGTGTCTTAATTTGCACAACACCTTCCTTTGAACGGGTATAACTGTCATAATATAAAGATATTTTCCATGAATTTTGCACCTAAATCTTAGTCCTTCGATTCTAGTTTCAAAAGCATCAAGCCGTTCGTCATTTGGACATTCCTACTAAAAGTTATGATCAAATTACTAAAGTCAGACCACCCAGTTATTTTGGCGGACAGCGAAGAGAGGCTCGCTTTGCCAGACCGGGCGCGGATCATGTATTCCCTTGCATGCAGTGGACAGCGAAGTGCGACTCACTTCGTGTGACTCGGCGCGCCCCAGCTTAAGGTCCTTTTAAGTCATTTCGGGGGCTCATTTTCCCCATTTCACTTGGGCGAATTTTGGAGTTTTCCTCCACTCTCTCAAGACCCCCAACTCCTCCAATCTTCAAGGCAAGCAATTCCCATTGTCTTGGTGTGAATCCTATCATTTCTACGCTAGAAGTAACTCAATCCACCGTGAAATCCTTAGATTTTCATGAAATTTGTTCAAGAACTCAAGGGAGGGTTTTGCGAGATTTCTTCCAAAAGGTAATCCTACACCCTTATAATTACATGCATGGATTTATTATGGTAATATGAGTAATAATTATGTATTGGAATTATGGATGGTGATTGAACGCTATAAGTTCCCAATTAAAAAACTTAGTCATTGAAGAGATTGAAAGGTGATTATATGATGGAATTTTGTTGGTTGGGTGTGGATGGATGGTCATGCATGTGATGTTGGAAGTTATAAATTGTTTAAGAATGATGGTGGGATAAATTATTGGTAAATGGTGGTAGTTGGATGAACTAATTCTATGGTTAAGAAATGTAGAGATTTATGCCTACTAAGTGTTTGATAAAATGCCTAAATGGTCTAAATTATGGAATTTGTTACTAATATTGGTCCCATTGGATGTTGTTATTGTAGATTGAAGTTTCTTAGTGTAGTGGATCATTGTAGTATCATTAAGGGGCGAATGTGAGGTATGTTGGCTAAACTCCTCTTGTAGAATCGAAGCTCATGATATTCTCGTAAGTTGTAATTATGATCGGCCCAAGCTCTGGTGTCTCATGTTCCGAGTTGTTCCTTATAAAATAGAGTATTCCGAATAAACTCTATGTCGAAAGATATATGTTCAAAATGTGTTCCGAATGTCCTTATCATATTGTGTGCCCTTCGAGATTGTATTCAAATGTGACCATGTGCCAAAATATTATTAATTCAATTATGTCTCAATTGCTAGATATATGCCAAAGAAAATTCATTTTGCCTAAGACTCTTATTTTCTCATATGTGTATTAAAAGTTGTGATTAGAGAAGCTTTGCTGTTGATAATCCATGATGATGTTTGAAAGTGAAAGGGGTAAACGTGAGGTATGGAATACGGCCGACGTGCCAAAAATGATAATACATTTGTGACCACTAGTGCCAATGAAATAAAAAAATGAGTAAAATACTATGAAATGAGCTGTAAGTCCTTTATATAATAAACATTTAGGAATATCTTAGTCACCGAGGAAGGGTAGGTTGAAAGAACCTTACCCCGAAACTACACGTGCCGGTGTAGGAGTGGATTGTGATTATTCCCCTTATTTGGGATGAGATTCATGTGATGAAATTATTTCCCTTAAATGGGATGAGATGATTGCTAGTGAAAGGTGATGTCGATCCACATGACATCATGGTGAGACAGCCTAGCCGATCGGGTCGAGAACGGACACCATGCCGCACACATGGTGGTGATTGTGCTTGAGATTGTGATTGAGATAGTGATTGAGATTGTGATTGTAATTGTGATTGTAATTGGATGTCTTCGGGTGAGATAACCTAGCCGATCGGGCCGTGATCGGACTCCGTGCTAAAGACACGGTGGTATGTCGGTACTAAAGATCTCCCAACCTAAAATAATAAAATTTACTTGAAAACTTATCTTGCTCCTAATTTGATGCTTTGGTATTGTTTGAGGCTTCGATTCATTCTATGATTTGTTTCTCCTTGTATGGTTATTCGTTCTACTGAGAGGGTGTTTAGTCTTACATACTAGTACTATTCCATATGTACTAACGTCCCTTTTACTGGGGGCACTGCATCTTTAATGGATGCAGGTTGTTCCACAGCAGGCAGCATTGATCAGTGATAGCGGTACACCCTCTACTCAGCTAACTTGGTGAGCCCCGCTTCTTTTCAAGGTCGTGTATCTTTTGTTTCTCATGTATTTTGTTTTAAGGTATAGCAGGGGCCTTATTGCCGGCACATATATAGTACTCTTTTGTATACGTTAGAGGCTCTGTAGACATAGTGTCGGTTGTACCTTGGTTATGGGACTTCCACTTTTAAATTATGAATGTGTAATGTAATATTTTGGAGACTTATAAATGACGTAACTAATGGTAATGAATTGGTGTTGTTCACATGATCTTCTCATTGTCCAATCAACGAAATTTATATTCTCTTTATTCATGGGTAAGTTCGGGTGGAAGACATTGTACAAGCTTGCATGACTGGGGTATCTTGGTTGAGCGCCGGTCGCACTCCCCGAGGTCAGAGCGTGACAAACTTGGTATTAGAGCCTAAGGTTTTAAAGTGTCCTAGGATGTCTTGGAGCCATGTCTAGTAGAATATTTCTTATTGGTATGTTGTCGACTACATCTATAATTAGGAGGCTACTTGGACATTTACGAATACCCTTCTTCAACACTCTAGATCGTGCAATAGAGCTTGACTATAAGATTGTTTTCTAATTCGGGCATTGAGGTTCAGGGTAAGTCTAAATGTTCTTCCGTCTATTCCAAGTGATATCTTCAAAACTCCGTTCTGGGGTCAAATTCACAAAAGTCAAACTTGGTCAACTCTTCCAACTTAAAGCTTCAAAAATGAAATTCATTATTCCAAATCGATTCCGAATAACCTAAATGTTAGGCCCAATAAAAGTTTACCTAAAATCCGAGGTTTCATGGTGCTGAAGTAGGCTTATGTGTTGACGATCTCACTGCGGTTCGATCTTTTTAGGCTGAATAGTGCGTTGGGGAGGTGAAGAAAATTTTTGGAAATACAGGGCATTTCTGTAGTATATTCAGCGGTCACAGAATTGATTTATCGTACCGCATATCTGCCGCAAACCGAGGTAGAAATTTGGGCAAAATTTTAAAACCATTATGCGGCTGCATAATCATTTTGCGGGCCGCATAACCCCTCAAAAATCCAACATAATAAATCACGAAGGAAAGTTTTGCGGGGCATTATGCGACCATAGAATAGGTCTGCGGACCGCAGACTGGTCGAGGCAGGGGTGCCCAGTTCTGGTGGGCCATTATGCGGCCCATTTTGCGGACCACAGAAGCGTTATGTGGTTGCATATGCAACCGCAGATCTACAACAGGGCTTTATTTTTTCTAATTTTCGAATCCAACCCCTTTCTTATAAAACAGCCTTAGGGATCATTTTAGAAGGTTAAAACTTATATTTCAAGAGAGAGGGAGTGCCATAGAGTGAGAGGGGAGTTCCTAAGCTCATCATTCATCAGTTCTTGCTCAAAGTTGAAGAATTTACAAGAAGAATTCACTAGGTCTTCATCCTAAAGGTAAGGTTCTACTCTATAGCCCTCAATTTCGTGATTTTAACTGAAAATAGGTAATAATTCAAGCAAATTTTTAGGTGTGGGAGTTGTTTATTTTACATACATGTACCAGCAAGGGTAGTGGGAAGATTGTTGAGCTCATTTGGGTAAACTTTGGGTAGTGGATGAAAGAATCCACCATAGGAGGACCTTGAAAACTTAATGCACACCTAGTGTTTGATCAAATGCTCAAGTGAGCTGGAACTATGAACTCCTTCCTAATTTGTGTTCAATTTTGCTATATATCTACATAGATCGAAGTGGCTAAGATTTCCGGAACATCGTAGTAATTTTAAAAAGCTCAAGGCAACGTATGTTGGCTAAACTCTTCTCTTTGAATTGAACCCCACAATATCGTTCGATATGTATTCCAAAGATTCTTGTTATGTTGAGTCACTGTTGAGAATGTGGTTTAAGTATGGGCTGTGTGTTATTACATTATGATTTAAAAGCATGATTCTAATGAAGGCTATCATGTCAATTGTGTGAGAAATAACATGTGCCTAAGACCTTAAATTGCACAAATATGTGTTTAAAGTCTTAATTGGAAAGACCTGGTTGTTGATTACCCATGACAATATTTGAAAGTGAAAGAAGAGAACATGAAATATGATGTGCGGCCAACGTGCCAAGAATGACATTGCGTTATGGCCAATAGTGCCAATAAAATGAATGACATGTAAAAGAATATGAAATGAGTGATAAATTCTTTTAATAATAAATGCATTGGGAGTATCGTTTAGCCATCGAGGAAGGGTAGGTAGGAACAACCTAACCCCGAAACTACACGTGCCGGTGCAGGAGTGATTCAGGGGTAAATCCCCGTGTTAATGTGATGAGATTGTTTCCCCTTAAGTGGGATGAGATTATTGCTAGCGAGATGTGATGTGACGTCGACCCACACGATATTGTGGTGAGACGTCTTAGCCGATCGGGCTGAGATCGGACGCCATGCCGTGCACATGGTGGTATTATGAGTGTATGTCTCGGGGTGAGACGGCTTAGCCGGTCGGGCTAAGATTGGACTCCGTGCTAAAACATGGTGGTGTATCGGTGCTAAAGATCTCCCAACTTAAATTACTGAAACTTACTTGAAATTTACCTTTCCCCAAAACTTGATATCTTGTTACTGTTTGAGTCTCTTATTGATTTCATGTTTTATTATCTGTTCGCTGTTACTTGTTCTATTGAGAGAGTGTTTAGTTTTACATACTAGTACTATTCCATATGTACTAAGGTCCCTTTTGCCGGGGTCGCTGCATCTTTAATGGATGCAGGTGGTTCCATAGCAGGTGGTATTGATCAGTGATAGCAGAATACCCTCACTTCAGTTGACTTGGTGAGCTCCACTTCAATTCGGGTTCCTGTATCTCTTATCCTTTGTATATAGCGTTTTGAGGTATAGCGGGGGCCTTGTTGTCGGCACTGTCATAGCACTCTTTTGTTCCTGTTAGAGGCTCTGTAGACATAGTGTGGGTTGTATCTATTTTTGGGAAGGTTAAACTAAAAATGCTGTAATCGTATCATCTGTTCCACTTTAACTATGATTGTACAATGTATTATTTTGGAGACTTGTTAAGGACGTAACTAATGGAAATGAAGTGGTGTTATTCACATGACCTCTTAATGTCTAATTAATGAAATGTATTCTTCTCTTTATTTGTGGGTGAGATGGGTAGGCGGCACTATGTAGGCTTGCTCGACCGGGGTAACTCAGTTGAGCGTCGAAAACGCTTCCCGAGGTCAGGGCGTGACACTGAAAACCAAAACGGACGATTTATATAAGTCATAATACATCATATGGAGCTACTCATGCCCTCAACCTGCCAGGCATAGTGCAACTGCTCAAAACGACTGCTCGAGTTGTTACAGTTGTACTCATACTACACTTCTGCACCTTGCGTGCAGATCTTGGAGTCGATGTCGCTGTGTATGGTAGGAGCTGGCATTGGAGGCATACCTGATTATCGGACATAGCTACCACTTGGCCTTGGTAGTTCTAGAATTGTAATATGTTATGTATATTTGAAACATATGTTGTAAGTATTATTTCATACCAGCTTTGTAAACCTAAACTCTTAGGGGCTCATGACTTGTAATATTAGTTCTTGGGTTGTTGTATAAAAGTCCAGTTATTTCATCATTTATTTCTAATTAATCTCACTTGGAATATGTTGAATGTTAGTTGGCTTATCTAGCTGGTTGGGTTAGATGCCATCACGATTAGTGGATTTTGGATCATGACATGTCACCTTGTGTACACGTCTCCCAATACAAACAACCCAAATCCTAAAAGGTAGTTCTTCCACACAAAGTTAGGCAATATACTTATTTCAAACAAGCTAAATCAATCTACTAATAATCCCTTCCCGCAAATATTCACTTCCGAACGGCTCAAATCCAGCTAAAATAACTTAATATCATAAATAAAAGCCATAGGAAATAATTTCAGATAATAAAGATTCGATCTTTAACTAAAATCAAAATGTCAACCCGAAGAGTCAACCCCGGGCCCGAACCTCGGAACCCGGCAAAACTCAAAAAATTCGAACACCTATTCCTACACGAGTCCAACTATAC
This sequence comes from Nicotiana obtusifolia, assembly GCA_002018475.1. NCBI lineage: Eukaryota > Viridiplantae > Streptophyta > Magnoliopsida > Solanales > Solanaceae > Nicotiana > Nicotiana obtusifolia. Next base: position 16,645 of record MCJB01048676.1, on the reverse strand, counting down.
AGAAATTATTCAATTCCAAGCTCTAAAACCTTGTGAGAGATCCTGAATTTCTCCAATTCAAATCATTAATCAAACCCTAAAATCAAGGTTGGAATTATAAAATAATAACAAAACTAAGTCAAAAAATACTTACCCCAGCCCAAGTAGTAAAAGTTCTCTCCAAAATCTCCCAAAATCGAGCTCGAAAACCTTGTGGGAAAAGTAACAAAATTTCGAAACAAGAAAAAAAAAATGCAGCAGCTGTCCCAGCTCAAATAAGGTCCTAGACCCAACATGATTCTTGGGAGATTACACCAAAGATAGCCTCTTTTATCACCCAATTTGGCCTTATAATGAGAGAAATATGATGTTTTGGTGTTTTAGAAGAAATCCGAAAACTTTAGGGATATAAATGGCATTTTCATAATGACATACACCAGGAAAATATCAGCAAATAAGAAAATCTTTGTTTTAGCTCCCAAAACATATACGGAACCTCCTGGACACAAATCATATATGCATTTCAATCATAAAATACGCTACAAACCTGCTCACGCATTCAAAACACCGAAAAGAGATTATCTTGACCCGATATTGACCATGGTCAAACTTCAAATTCTTAAGTTAGCTAGTTTCTCAACCAATTATCCAAAATACACCCGAGCCCCTTGGGACCCCATCCAGTCATACCAACAAGAACAAATACATCATACAAACTTATCCAAAGCCTCAAAATACCCACAGGAACATCACAACAAAGAATCAAGGCTCAAACCGAATAGAACTTCTCTTAAGTTGTTAAATCTTTATTCTTTCAAGAGAGTTCCGAATACACTTAAACACTTCGGATTACTTTCAAACTTTGCATACAAGTTCAAATCAACTATATAGACCTATCCAAATTCTCGGAACACCAACTGGAGTCCAACAACATCAAAGTAAACTCTTGGTCAAACTTATGAACTCATACGTTCTTCAAATTGCCAACTTTCGACAAATGTTGTCCAATTCTTCTAGGAACCTCTGAAACCAAATCCGAATATACGTACAAGTCCAAAATTATCATATGAACCTATCAGAATAATCAAAATCCGATTTCGAATCCGTTTACCCTAAAGTCAAACCTTGATCAACTCTTCCAACTTAAAGCTTCTAAAATGAGAATCATTCTTCCAAATCAATCCTGAACCGCCCAAAAATCAAAACCAGCCACACACGCAAGTCACAATACATAATATGAAGCCAATCAAAGTCTCAAATCACCTAATGGAACGCTAAAGCTCAAAGCGACAGGTCGAGTTGTTACGCTCTCCCCCATTTAAACATACGTTCGTCCTCGAACGTGCCAAGAGTCGTTCCAAAGCCATCATATTGCTGCATGAAGTTTCCATTCACATACCCATGAGTGATCCCACATCACCTCAACCTATATAAGTCCGACAACACAATCTAGCTGAAGATCCTTACTGCAACCTTAACCCATAAACCTTAGAGTCAAATTTCCAATATCCGGAATCCATTACAACACCCAATTCGCACATCTATATGATGTGTAAGTCTGAACAAGCCGAATCAAGCCATATTCATAACCTAGAATGTAATCACATGATATACCACATAACTATGATGCTCTTAGCGGTAGCTTCCAACCATAATAGCTGCTCAATGACAAGTCCGATATCGATAACAAACCTCATATCTAATAAAACCTTATTCTAAACCTTTGTACACTACCAATGATGGAGGAAACACGCATAAACTCATATCCACTCATCAGATTAACAAGTCATGGAGCTCTTTTGCCCGATAAGAACCTTAGCCGAAATCTAAGCTGACTAGTGACATTATCCTTCTAACATACCTTAATCAAGTCTGATAACACTGATTCCAGGACCTCACCACATCCAGTACACGCTACTATACTAACATGCCACACCAATACCACCTAAAGCCACAGACCGTGCAATATGTGCACCATACAAGCAACAACTCGAGCGTTCTCAAGGACGAAAAGAGAATCAAATGAGAGAACCGTCCCGCAAGCTCAACATGTACCACCACAAGCACAATGCTATGAACCCATCACACAAAGGAGAGCCAAAACACGCGAAATCAACACAAAGGATCATAGACCCAATCCAAGCATTGGTCCACAGGAAATACCTCGAGTCATAATGCTCAATATCAACAACCATATAGCAAATCAACAACAAACACACAAAGTGCATGACCATAGCCATGGAGAAACTGATGCACAATATACCACAAATGGGAAAGACCATAATCAAGGCGCAATCAGCCATTTAACACCGTAAGAACCATCTCGCTCGAATTTTTCCACAAGACCCAGATAGGAATGCATCATGTGTGAAAATAAACAACAGATCTCAACCCATCGTAGCATAGAAGAGTAACACATAGAACAATGCATCATGTGTGAAAATAAACAACAGATCTCAACCCATCGTAGCATAGAAGAGTAACACATAGAACATATTAGAACACAAACAAGCTCAACTCTAACCAAATGGCACACCCCTTAACAATAATAGGGCTGAGTCAATAATTCGTTCCAATGTAGAATACACATCTTTATTACGCCTACCAATGGGCCACCAAATCCATTCCGATCATCCACCAATAGATAAATAACCCTTCACAAGTCCACCATAACCTAACCATAACACATACTATTCGTTGTCTAACTCCAGCCATACTTTAACGGTCCCCAATTAAGAAACAATCTGCCTCCGAGAACTCCTACTCTCTAAATCCCTAGAGTATATGAATCACCATAACTGAACCCACCTCCACCACTTGAATGAATAACTCATCTTTGAAACCCAATCATCTCACGAGAAATAATTCCATAATTCTTCCATGTCACATAGCAAAATCTAAACATCAACATTCGATCAACCAGGCAAGTACCGTAATACCAATAAAGCGTCTGTAAGTCAAAACACATTGCGGTTTCTGAAATGCACAACCTTCTCGGGTAATACCAAGGAATATTAGCATTCATCTAAACATCTAAGACTGTCCATTTTGTGTAAGAATTCATGACCTTCTCTTCAAAATTGAACGGCGACTTTGTGAATGCAAATCTCAATCCCACACGACGCACCGCATCTATCATGCCATCATATGAAAACATGAGAACCCCATTATCAACCCTGAATCACAAGCAGGATGCCTACTCAATCATCCAAAGACCTTCCACTTGATCCTATCCAGTAGATAGTCACAACACGCAACATCCTCATGCCTGTGGAAGACAACCATCTCAAGCCGCAATCAAGATACTCAGTCTGAAGAGGCCTTCTTCCAATCTGAGGTTGTTTCTCTAACCTCTCATATACTGAAATGTAGAATTAACAATGGCATAGATATACTGCAAGTCTCAGCACTAACCCATGCAAACCTCAGATCTTAGCCATATGAAATTTCGGGGAAATCCTCCCATACCACATATATATCTCAGACTAAAACTACTATAACACGTGACCATGCAATCTAATCATTGCTAACAGACTGTCTCACTTAGCGCGAAGCCATAGGACACAACATCCGATGAGTACCAGCCTTCATAAGCTCATATATCACCAATCATAAGATACCCCAAATTATCTACTAAGAGCATATCCAACCTTGTGACTGTCAAACCCATTTTCCTCAAGCGCCTTGAATAATAATATATACCTTCCACTGAATAGAAGTCTCATACAAAACATATAACCTCTAATGCTGCTGCCGAACCTCGAATCAATATTCTCCCATGACCCTACAACGATCATGACGACATGCAACCAATTAAATCTTCCTAAGCTCGTACTCACCAACCTAATACAAGAATCCATTGCATTCCACACTTGAACAACTGAAGATCTACCAACACTTCTGCGTCCTCAGTCTAGACAAAATCTCGGGACAATTATCGAGCATCCATGGCCCCTCGTAGGCCATCTGTAGCATCACAAACCATCAGTGCATAGTTGATACCGAGTGCACAATATCATATACGAGTAGATGCAAGGGAATGTAAGATATGTGCTTCAAGCTGAATCAACGCCGCATGTTAAGGAATGAAAGAAATGGAATTTCCTAATAGTTCCTTAGCCTCTCGAAGATAAGTATAGACGTCTCCGTACCAATAAGCAAGACTCTACTAACCTTGCTTATGATCGTAGCACCTATGAACCTAAAGCTCTGATACCAACTTGTCAAGACCCAAAATCTTACCTTAGGAATCGTGATGGAACCTAGTCTCTAAGACTAGGTAAGCCTAGCACATGAGGAGATCAAATAGAGATAACCGTCTTAACTATATAAAACATAAACTGATAAATGAGATAACGTAACTAAGACTGAACAAATGTTATACAATCCCCAAAATCGGTAATACATAGTCATAAACTTTACCGACATACACTAGAATTTCTAAATGCAATACTGTTCTAAAATGCAGATATACAACAACAAAGATAATATCCGAAGGTGACTCTGAGGCGTACGAACGTCAAGCTGGTATACCTTGAAGTCTCCAGCCACGCAGACACAACTCTCAATAACAAACACGATCAGAAGTTCCTGGATCTGCACAAAAAATGTGCAGAAGCGTAGCATGAGTACATCACAACGGTATCCGGTAAGTATGAAGACTAACATTTGTGGAGTAGTGACGAGGTAAGTCGAGACATTCACTAGACATAAAATCTGTGCAAGATATTAACATAAATCTAGCAATGGGAAGAACGTTAATGTAATGCAAACATTATTAATCTAAAACCAACAGAGGAATAATAGAAATACAATTGGCAACAAGAAGTAAACGGGTAATGAAGCGGCAACATAATAATAACATAGATGAAATATGAATGAACTAAAATTAGTAAAACAGATGACACCTCATGCAATCAAATCGTAACCACAAATAGAGGACACCAAACACTGGGGGAGCAATCCAAGCCGTGAGCTTAAGAAGCCAACCAAGAGAGTGGCACCAAAAATTGACCCCAAGGGGTCCGAAGGTAACTCTAAAACTCAAACTCAATTCTCCTAGTGCGTTTTCCTTTCAATGTCATAAATGTAAAGGCTATGGGCATTTCGCTAAGGATTGTCCTACACGAAGAACCATGCTAATTCTTGATGATGGTACTGTCTGTGAGGTAGAGAGTGATGAGGAGATTGAGAAGATAAGAGGGCTGATTTGGTTGAGTGTGACGAAGAGGTATTGGAAGATGAGGGAGTGAATATGTTCTTAGTGGTGCGTAGGAACTTGAGTACTATGAGCGTAAAGGAGGAAGGAGATGTGCAATGTGAGAACTTGTTTCATGCTAGATGTAGGGTGAAGGGAAAGGTGTGCTCAATGATAATTGATTCAGGTAGTTGCATTAACGTAGTGAGCCACAAGTTGGTGACTCAACTTGACATACCTACCATAAAACATCCTCATCCCTATAGGTTACAGTGGTTAAGCGAGTGTGGTGAGTTGAAGGTAGTAAACCGGGCGCTTATTAAGTTCAAAGTGGGAACTTATCAAGATGAAATCTTGCGCAATGTAGTGCCTATGCAGGCGCGCCATTTACTGTTGGACAGGCCTTGGCAGTTTGATAGGTGTGTTGTTCATGATGGAAAGGCCAACACTTGTACGGCCAAGCTGGAGGGCAAGAGTTATGTACTCAAGCCCTTGACACCTAAACAAGTTAATGATGATTACAAGTGCATGCGAGAGCTGAAAGAGGTGGCTAGAGCTAAGTATCCTATGGAGGCTACAACCGAAGCCGTGGACCATGCCAGTACATTAACCCTACCAGGTAATGTTTGTATTTGAGGTAATGATAGTTCTAAACTGTTAATTTGCCTAGTTCATAGGGGTGTTTACTTGAGCTTTAATGATGAAGTTTCTACTAAGTTCACCCCTTGCCTAGTGTTGTTGATGACGTTTTGCAGGAATATGTGGACATGTTGGCCCCACGAGGAGATGGTTCATTCCAAGTGTTGCAGAAGATCAATACCAACGCCTATGTTATACGCCTGCCTGGTAGTGCCGCTTTGAAATATGAAGATGGTTTGATTTCGAGGACGAAATCTTCTCAAGAACGAGAGAATGATGCAGGCCAACCTGATCAAGCTACGTTCATGCCATCAATGTTGGATAAGACAAGACAAGGCGTTGGTTAGCCTTGATTTAGGCGTTGGTGATTGGCCTTAGTGAGGCGTGTGATGTTGATGTTACCCATTTGTGTTTATGTTGTATTATTGCGTTGCTATGGAAGACATTGATTCTTACTTGGGGGTCCTGCGTGACCATTCTTTTTACTTAGCCAAATTATGGCCTTTTTGTTAGTTATTTGTTTCCTAGTTGATTTAGGACAAGATGCATTTTATATAAGCCTAAATAATTCATTATTTTCGGTACCTAACTTTGATATTCAATACAAAAATAGGCAGCAACTTTGCTCCAAACTCATGTGCTTTGAACTTGTCCAATTTTTAGTGTGATTCCAAATTGAACTCGTTCCTTTGTTTGATCGAACATTTTGCAAGACCATCGTTGTCTTGAGGGTTGTTCGTATAGTATAAGTACTCTGCAAATTCATCAAGAAGGTAAGTAGACTAGTTCCTACTTGTTGTCTTGATAATTCATTGAGCGTCTTAGTTACATCCTTTTATCTTGTTTTTCGCATTTTATATTGCATCAGTGTGGCTAAGTGTATGCACGTTTTGTAGCATGTCTTTTTGATTGGTTTATATTTTCCCAACAGTTGAGGCTTGTCAACAGCATGTTTAGATGCTGCCAAGTGTAATTGGGCAGGCTGCACTGCAAAAACGTGCATAGGGCTTGTTCCAAATGTAGAACTTATTCTTGTGGCAAAATTATTAGCTAAACACGTCTAAGTGTATTCAGAAGGGTGGGAAATCCTTTCGGGGAAGGGAACTAGGGTGTTCTTTGTTCTTGGCCATAGGGTTGGCTTTGTTGTGTTCATGTATTCACATATTAATATGAGTTTGAAAGAAGTTCCTATAAATTTGTGGGTTTCTTTACTTTACTTGCTTGAATTTTATTCTAAGTTCCAAACGTCTCTAAAATAATTCTAAGTGTTGGAAGGTTGAAGCAATTGCTTGGCTTGACTGCCGCATGGTGGTGAACCTCGGGCAGATTTTTAGTAGACAGAAATCACCCCCCGTGATAGCTGGTATTAGAGCGCGGCTGATTCGAGGCGAAGACACGACATTCAGTGGTTGACTTTTGTGAAATAAATGGCTGTTGGCAACGCAAAAATGAGAGAAAAAGAGGTTGCATTGGAGGCACTTGATGGAACTATTGATGGTGAACAATATTTGACCATTGTGACTCGTCTCGCCTATCTTGAGGCCAAGATAAACAGGCTTTGCCAGAAGTGCACAGATCTGAAGGCAGAAATTGTGTTGCTGCGCCAGGCTGTTGGCAATGATGATGCAAATCTTGGGGTAGACGTACTAAGGTCAAAATACCTGAGCCTAAAGAGTTTAATGGTGCAAGGAATACCAAGAAACTCGAAAATTTCTTCTGGGATATGGAGAAGTACTTTCAGGGTGCCCATGTGCGAGATAATGACAAGGTCACCATTACAACTATGTATTTGGTGACGATGTTAAACTTTGGTGGTAGACGCGCCTGGAAGATAATGTAAGTGCTGGTAGGCCTAAAATTGACTCCTGGGAAGGGCTGAAGAAAGATTTCAAGGACCAATGCTTTCCTAGCAATGCAGGCCGAATTGCTAGAGATCGTTTGAAAAAGTTGAGGCAAGCTGGAACAGTCGGGGATTATGTCAATGATTTCAGTTCTTTGATGTTGGATATAAGCAACATGTCTGAGGAAGACAAGCTACACAATTTCTTGTATGGGTTGCAGTCGTGGGAGCAGATGTAACTCCGAAGGCAAAACGTGAAAGACCTTTCGAGCGCCATCGCTGCTGCGGATGCTTTGCGTGATTTCTGATTGGGATAAGAAAGTTTCTATTTCTCTGCTGCTTCAAAGTCCAAAAATGGGAACAAGGACAAGGAAAAAGAGTGGAGAAGAAACGTAAATGACAAGGGAAATGCTGTTGAGGGAAAGGGCAATGGGAAGGAAATGTAATATGATGGACCTTCGACAAACAAGGGACGAAAAATCAAGTTTGATGGCTGTTTTATTTGCAAGAGACCACACATGGAGAGGGACTGCCAAAAACTTGAGCGGCTCACTACTTTATTTGCTGAAAAAAAGGGTGAAGATGAGCCAAACGAGGAAGAGCATGAAACTGCATAACTAGGGCCTATAGTGGTGCTAAAAATTGCTAAAGATACTTCATTGATGATGATGAATTCTTCGGGTGTGGGTGGTTTATTAGCCCCTTGACAAGGTCTTTCGACAGATATGGGTTGTGACAAGGATTTTCATGATGGCCTTGGATCACAACCCAAAATATTGGCGCAACGTCTTGATGGGCAGCTCAACATTATAGACTATGCAGAGTTGACAAATGCACCTTGACGGAGGCAAGGCGCATTTCACATGGACGTGTGGGTTGGCATGACAATGTCAAGGCAAGACCATGGCCAAGACATGGCAAAGCAAGGCAAGAAAAGCTATGACATTGGCAAGGGTAGATTTGATCAAGTTGGGGGCTTCAACTGACGGAAGCATAAGCAATCACTCTACCATTATGCATCATCATACACTCAATGCCAACCCCTGAAGCATCACAGTAGACTGTATATGAACCCGACGCTGAAAGCAAAAACAAAACTGGAGCTGTAGTCAAGGCAGTCTTGAGCTTCTAAAAGCTCTTCTCACACTCGTCAGACCACCGGAATGAGGCACCCTTCTGTGTCAACTTAGTCAATGGAGCTGCGATAGATGAGAAACCCTCCATGAAACGGTGATAATATCCAGCCAAATCTAGGAAACTCAAGATCTCAATGGCAGCAGAAGTTCTGGGCCAACTTTGAAGTGCCTCAATCTTATTCAGATCCACCTTAATCCCCTCACTAGACACCATGTGATCCAAGAATTCCACCGAGTCTAACCGAAACTTGCACTTGGAGAACTTAGCATATAGCTTCTTCTCCCTCAAAGTCTGGAGCACGATCCTCAAGTGTTGCTCATGCTCCTCTCGGTTGCGAGAATACACCATTATATCATCACTAAACACAATGATGTAAGAATTGAGATAAGGCTAAAACACATTTTCTGCTGGGGCATTGGGTAGCCCAAAAGTCATCACCAAGAATTCGTAATGCCTGTAACAGGTTTTGAATGCTGTCTTAGGAATATTAGAAGCCATCATCTTCAAATGATGGCACCCCGATGTCAAGTCAATCTTTGAGAATACCCTGGTACCCTGAAGCTGATCAAATAAATCATCAATACGCGGTAGTGGGTACTTGTTCTTGATAGTAAACTTGTACAGTTGCCTGTAATCAATGCACATTCTCATGGAACCGTCTTTATTCTTCACAAAGAGAACTAAAGCACCGCTTGGTGAAACACTTGGTCTGATGAAACCTTTATCTAGCAGTTCTTGAAGTTATTTCTTTAATTCTTTCAACTCCGCTGGAGTCATGCGGTACGGTGGAATAGATATGGGCCGAATGACCTGCACAAAGTTAATACCAAAATCAATATACCTATCGGGTGGCATGCCCCGTAGGTTTGCTGGAAACATATTTGGAAACTCACTTACTACCGGAACTGACTCAACAGTAGGAGATCAACACTAACATCCCTCACAAAAGCTAAGTACGCCAAGCAACCCTTCTCAATTATCCGTTGAGCCTTCAAAAAAGACATTGTCCTGCGAGGAACACGACCCAGGGAGCCACTCCACTTCAACCTCGGCAACCCTGGCATAGCCAACATCACGGTCTTAGTGTGACAATCAAGAATAGCGTGATATGGTGACAACTAATCCATACCTAAAATCACATAAAAATCCACCATATTAAATAATAGGTCAACCCTAGTCTCACAGCCCCCAATAGTGACCAACCCAAAGCGATAAACACAGTCCACCAAAGTAGAATCCCCAACGGGTGTAGATACATAAATAGGAGCATCCAAAGAATCACGAGACATAATAAAATATGAAGCAAAATAGAATGACACATACGAATAAGTAGAACCCGGATCAAATAAAATTGATGCATCTCTATAAAAGACCGGAACAATACCTGTAATGGCAGTTTCTGATGCAACTGCCTCAGTCCTATCAAGTAAAGCATAACAACGGGCCTAGCCTCTCCCTCTAGAACGTCCTCTACCCACTTGTCCTCCACCCCTAGCTGGATGTGCAGGTGGAGTAGCAACTAGAGCGGAAACCATAGCTTGAGTACCCTTCTGAGGCCCACCCCTCTAAAGTTTGGGAAAATCTCTCACCTCTTGCCGATATAGTCTCTACACTCGAACTAATCCCTCTCTGGGTGGGGCTTCCAGTACTGAGTCCGCTCCAAACGACTTGAGCTACCGCTGTAGGGACCCCGGGTAGAAGGTGCATTGAAGGATGACTGTCCGATATAGTACCCTAGGGTCCCTAAGTAGCTGAAGTACCATAGGAAACCTGGAGTATGGACTGAACTAGCGATGATAAAGCCTCTGCCATGGTGGGCTAAAATCGAAGAGAGGGAAACACAAAACCCTAAAAACTCTCGACGCTTCTTAGTCTCCCTATCCTCTCTCTCCTGCCCGCGGATGCGCTCCAACCTCTTAGAAATCTCTACGACCTGATGAAATGGAGTCTCAACCTCCAACTCCTATGCCATCCCAAATTTGAGGCTATAAATGAGTCCCTCAGTAAATCTATGAACCCTCTCTCTATCAGTGGAAATCAAAGCAGGTGCATGACGAGATAACTCAATAAACCACATAGCGTACTGGGACACAGTCATACTCCCCCAGCGCAATTGCTCAAACTCGATGCGCAACTCTTCCCCATGGGTCTGTGGAATAAACTCCCTCACTAAGAGAGCAGAGAACTGGGACCAACTAAGTGGTACTGCACGACCTAGTCTAATGGTCTCATAAATCTGCCACCATATATATACTGACCCTAGCAGCTGAAAGGTAGTAAGGTCGACACCACTCAAATCCACCAAAGCCATAGCACGTAGAATGGGGTGGCACTGGTCCAAGAAATGTTGTGCATCTTCAGCAGCCCCATCCCTGGAATGAGGATGATGATACTTCTAGAACCTCTTCAACTCCTCAACCAAACGTAACTGCCTCGACCTCGGGCTGAATCGCAATCATGGGCTGCACCAGTACAACACCCAGAGCCTGATCAACATGAGCCTGCTGCTCTGCAGTATGTGTGGCGGGAGTCAAGACCCCTGCCCCAGCTTGTGAAGTAGCTGGTACAACTAGTATCAACCCTGTGTGAGCCAAAGTCCTAAACATGCTCAGAAAATGTGCCAAGATCTCCTGAAGTCTCGGGGTAGAAATAGGCCCCTTGGGTGCTGCTCTTCAACCTGAACTACTGGTGGCTCCTAATCGTGGCCCTAACATGACCCCTCGTTGTGGCGCGTGCTCCGCCTCTGCCTCTATCCCAGCCTCTAGCGACACCGGCCCTGGGGGAAGCACCATCAATAACTGAAGCTCGTGTCCTTACCATCTGTGAGAGAATAGAAAGACAGAGGCTCAAACTCCGAAATCAATAAATCCGCATGATAAGGAATGAAAGAAGTGAAATTTTTCTAATAGTTTCATAGCCTCTCAAAGATAAGTACAGACTTCTCTGTACCGATCTGCAGGACTGTACTAAACTTGCTTATGACTCATAGAACCTATGAACTTAGAATTCTGATACCAACTTATCACGACCCAAATTCCACCATAGGGGTCATGATAGCATCTAGTCTCTAAGACTAGGTAAGCCTATTACATAACAATCTCAATCAAAATATAGCAAGTTTAATTTAACGATAACCACGAAATATGATACCATCGCCAAACGTGGATACAGTAAGCAACTTCCCAAAACTCGGTAATAGAGAGTTATAAGCTCTACATGGAAATACATAACAAGTCTTGAGAAGTACAATGTTGTTTGGAATACAGAAACAATAGATATAAAGTAAGGTTGACTATGAGGCCTGCTAATGGAACTGCAGGGATACCTTAAAGTCTCTTACAAGCTCAAGCACGCCTCTTTGTGGATCCACTCGATCAGATGTACCTGGATCTACACAAAGAATGAGAAAAAGCACAGTATGAGTACACCACAGTTGGTACCCAGAAAGTATCATGAGTAGTGACGAGGTTCAAGTCACGATACACACTAGTAAAATAACATGTGCAATATATTAATAACTAGCAACAAAATATATGTAAAGAAGAACATATCAACCATCTCGTGGAGCATGTGACAACAACTTAATGTTGAAAAACTCATTTTAAGGCAACAAATTATCATGAAATGGGGCATGTAATAGCATGTCGATTCAATTAACGATTCATTAAAATACAAGACGAAAGCTTTCATGAAACATGTAAGAATCAAAATATCAACCCCGTTCCACACATAAATGAAATCAAGAAATGTATCCCCGAATCATCACATAACATCATCAATAATGCCACCCTTATTTCGCCGTATGCGCATCACAAATGAAATGCCTCCCTTATGTCGCTGCACGCGCATAAGCCACCCTTATCTTGCCGCATACGCATCCTAATGAAATGCCTCTCTCATGTCGCTGCATGCGCATCTTACCATCCTTATACTTCACACAACATCAATCAATCGACACAACATGTCCGCATATGCCAGAATAGCAAAAAACAACAATACCCAAAGTTTCATAAAGACATAAGCTCAAAGCTCAACAAAAAAGTGCACAAGGACAAGATAATGGCATAAAAGTGTGAGGAAGTGCTCAACAATAAAGTACAACTATGGATAAGTCAAACATAGCGATCATAATCATATAGTCAAAAAGTGGTTAAGCATGTTTCATATAGAATACATCTCCAAATTAAGGCATATTAATAGCCTAAGGGTCTAATCTGGTCACGAACCATACATACGCCCGTGTACACACTCGTCATCACGTGTACCCGTCGTTGTTCATGTATCACGAATAGGAATTTATGGCCAGATCATAAGGATTACTATCCACCACAAGGTTAAGGCAAGATACTTATCTCAAACAAGCAAGGTTAATACTCCAAAAACTCTTTTCTTTTAAAATTCCCCTCCGCTCGGCTCAAAACAAAAAGTGACTCAATAATATCAAACAATATAAAAGGAAACAATTCCAAATAATAAAGACTCAATCTTTACCCAATCCCCATAATTCAACAAAAATCAATCCCGGACCTGCACTATCAAAACCCAAGTCGAGGGGTAGATCTCGACTACTTCGCAGCCCAGAGAATGTTGCAAATGCGACCAATACTTCGCAAATGCGAAACCAGCAAGCGTCACAAAAGCGGCCAAAAGATCATAAATGCTATCAGCCTATACCCAGTTCCCTCATCGCAATTGCGAGACTGGCTTAGCAAATGCAAAGCCCGTCACCCTTGCCCACTATTGCAATTGCGCTGATACCTCACATCGGAATGACGCCAAACTGTGCGCACAAGCCCCAAATCGGAGCCCGATAGCCACAAAGTCAATCCATGGTCAAGCGTATAAACTTTTTAAACCTTTAAATTGACAACGTTCAGCAAAAATACTCTATTCATGCTAGGAACCTCCAAATTCATTTTCGGCCATATGCCCAAGTCCAAAATTGCGATACGAACCTATTGGAACAATCAACACACCGTTCTGGGATCATTTTTGACAAAAATCAAATTTGGTCAACACGTCCAACATAAGCTTCCAAACTAGGAACTATGTGTTTCAATTAAATCCAAAACCTCCCCAAAACCAAACCAACCATCCTCACAAGTCACATTTCCACAAATACGCATATTGAAAGCTTCAAAAAGGAAACGAGGCTTAAATACACTAAACGACTACACATAGTCTCAATATTTTCTCTAGCATGTTTTATTGTTCTCACGTAGTCAATTAATGGAACAATACATAAAATCAAGTATATCACACAATCAAGAAAAGCATATGAGCTAGAATCTACCCCGAGCATGAATACCCATGGCATATGCATATACGCTCATCACCTGATATATACATCACCCGCGCATAGAGCAAACAATATCAAATAGTAGGAAAAATTCCCTCAACAAAAGCTAGGCAAGGCACTTACCTCAATGAGCCCAAATCAAATCTCTAAAATAACCTTTCCTCTAAAAATCACCTCTGTTAGGTTCAATCTAGCCAGACATAACTCAATAGCATCAAATTACACTGTAAGAATCAATTCCAATTGATAAAAGTCCAATCTTTATCCAATTACCAAGAAGTCAACAAAAGTCAACCTCAGGCCCATACCGTAGTAGATCTCGACTATCCATAACTCCACGAGTTCAAATATATGATTAATTTTCAAAATCGAGTCCAAATCGACTCTTAAATTTCAAATTTTTATTTTTCAAAACATAGTAAAAGATCTCCTAAAACTTTCCTTCAAATTCCATGATTTTAGTGTAAATATTCATAATATATCAAGATATAATATCAAAGTTAAGTGAAAATCACTTACAAAATAGCTAAGTGTGAAATCTCCCTCAAAAAGCTCCTCAAATCAAGCTCCCAATCCCAAAAAGTGATCAAATAAGCCTAAATCCCGAAATATACAGCATATAACCAACTGCAGATATCGCATTTACATCTAGAGGGTTGCAAATGCGACTATTGCAAAATCGACCTCAGGTTCGCAAATGCGAAGTACACCGACACAGCATAAGTCACAATTGCGACCCAGACCTTGTAAATGTGGCGTCCTACCTCAAATGGCCAATCACAAAAGCGGTGCATGCCCTTGCAAACGGGAACAACACCGCTGTCGCAAATACGACTCTTGACCTCACAAATGCAGACTTCCGCTGTTTGTAAATGCGGCCCCCATCTCGCAAATGCGAAGAATAACCATCTCGCCCGGATTCGCAAAAGTGAAAGGAACCTCACAAGTGAGATGGTCGCAAATGCGACCAGTATCTCGCAAATGCGACAACAGCAGTACCATCAATGACAGAATTTCCCAAACCAACCCGAAACACATCCGAGCTCCTGGGCTCCACACCTAATATTCGCACAAGTCTAAAAACCTCATACGAACTCACTCACGAGCTCAAAACACCAAAATACTATCCAAAACCACAAGTCGAACACCAAAGCACATCAAAAATCATAATGAAACTCAAGAACTTCTAAATCACAACCAAGTGTCTTATTCCCACTAAACCAACTCGAAATGTGACCACACTTTGCACATAAGTTCTAAATGATAAAAAGGACCGATTCCAAGTCCCGGTCAAATTTAGGAAATTTCTAAACCTTCAATTATGAGGGTTGGATAGTTCCATACTCGGGTTAACTTTTCCTTATTGGTCACATTAAAGTTATGGCGTGTTGGCGCATTTATGCCGTCGCATGAGATTTTAGATGGTTTGATGTGGCTGTCGATCGGGCAGCTGTACTGGGTGAGGTGAGGTGGTTGGAGCTGGAATTAATGGAATCGTATTTGTGTAATGTATGTTTGGAGGGACGATGCCGCTAATCTATTATGGAAATGGATCTTGTCGAGCAGAAGAGCTCTATGATTTGTTTGTTTGAGGGGTGGTTATGAGATTCTGTACGTCTCTTTCTTTGTTGCAGTGTAGCAAGGGTTGGAACTTTGCCTTCATGTGTTAGGCGGTGAATTACCGACACTAGATTCGGAAGTTGGCTACTATTGCTATTGGATGATATTACTACGGGCATATGAATTATGCGGTGCATTGTATGGTTACAATTTGGGTGCATACGTATGTGATGTTTGGTGTAAAGGATATATATTTCTATGTAAATCACCTCATATTTGGCTTTTGATTTATGAAATTGGGATGTTAATTGCTATGATTCATGTTAAATTAAAGTATTTTTTATGTGTAGGAATGAGTCGGGAGCAATTGGGGGCGAAACGAGCAAGAAATAAGCCAAAACGAGACAAAAGCGGACGAAGGGGCATTGGGCGCCACAGGCAGCGCCTGGCGCCACCTGTGGCGCTGGAGGTAGAGAGTTGAAGAAGGGCCACTGGATGCAGCGCCCTGGGGGGCGCCTGGCGCCAGCCAGGGCGCCGACGGCGGGAAGCTGTCCTATTTCGTCTAGAAGTCTACTATTTTCGACCCTACCCCTTCCCAACACCTATATAAACACATCCAAACCCAAGAGGGACATGTAGAACGTGATTTGGAAGGCAAAAACACCACGGAACATCGCACGGAAGCATTGATCATTAGTTATTTATCTCTTTCTAGTATTTTTATAGTTTATTCAATACTCTATATTGTGATTGATTCAAGCATGAGTGGCTAATCACCCCTTGTTCTGGGGTCGTGATTAGCCATGAATATTGTGATTCGAAGTTAACGATTTCTTGATTTTAATTCATGATTATATGGTTGTTTCTTCACTTCTATGCTTAATTGCTTAATTTTTTGGCCATCAATTAGGTTCTATCAACTATCTATGCTATGTTTGGGAAAACTATGTTTAGATTAGAGAAGAATTGAAGAAAGCATGTTCTTAATCTTTTA
>MCJB01048675.1:97026-151480 GCA_002018475.1 Nicotiana obtusifolia | reverse complement strand
AACTTTGGTCTCAAGTTGGTCGCTAATCAAAAAATAAAAAATAAAAATCAGCAGCTAGCGACCAGCTTTGGTCGCTAACTGCTGATTTTTATTTTTTATTTTTTGTTTAGCGACCAACTTTGGTCGCTATTTTAGAATTTTTAAAAAAATTTAATTAATTTAGGGACCAGTTTTGGTCGCTATTGACTAGATTAAATTAATTTAAAGTAAAAAGAAGCGACCAACCTTGGTCGCTAATTGGCGACCAAAGTTGGTCTCTATATGTTTTTTCCGGAATGTTTGGTTCTTTTGTGTTTGAGACCAATGTTGGTCGCAAATTAGCGACCAACTTTGGTCGCTATTTGTCTGTGACCACCTAAATACTGACCAGGCCATTGTGGTCGCTTTTTGATCGCTTTTCTGCAAATATTGACCAACTTTGGTCGCTTTTTACTTGATTTTTAGCAGTGATATGTAATTAAGCTGATTGTGATTATTAATTAATGAGAAAAGTAACGATAACTTGTTATGGAAAACTTGAAACATCAATATACATTATATTTTCCTATTGTATCCTTTTGATTTCTCCTAGTGTACTCCCACTACTTGTCAAAATTTGTAAATAATCATATAGATTCCTAGTACAACAAAATCTTAGTGTTTTAGCTGGTTCCCATTTAGTTCAGAGTACCTCTAATTTATAGTTTTGAGTTGATTTCTTGATTAAGATAGAATACTTGAGTGGCTAGTAATTAACCTTGGCTTTAAAGCGCATAGAGCATGAAATGCTATCAGTCGATATTGAATCGTTTAGGTGCCAGTTTTGCTTCAGTGGTTTAGAGATAAGTAAGAACAATTGATCAGCAAGACAACTAAGGTGGTGAATTTCACTTTTTTGGGGCTGATTTTACTGTTTAGACTATTTCACAACATTATATAGCAAAGTTGGGCAGTCTGGCGCACAAAGTATCCCGTATTTACGCACGGTACGAGAAAAGACTGAAAACCTTGTTAAGAGGGTGTAATGTAGACAACCTATCCTGATGTAAGCATTAATGGCTGATTCCATGACTTGAACCTGTAACCTATAACTGCTTATACTATTAGTTGGAACTGATATGTAATTATTAATGGGGGAAATACCGACAATTGTTTCCAATACCACTTGCAGTTCTAAAACGTATCATCCAATTACTATGTGACCTTTTCTCCAGTGTGCTTATTTGCTATTTCCACTTCAAATTTTCTGTAAGGTAAGCAACTCCATGGTTCTGAAAGGTTCAGATGCCATATGCAAATAAAAAGTGAACTAATAGAAATTAAGATTTAGTTACAAGAATATACGTGAAAGAAAAAGCAACTTTACACTTTATTACAAAGAGAAAGGAGTTGTGTCCGCTCTTTTACTTTCCCGGTTTCCGTACTCAGGACCTATTGTCAGTCAAAATCTTTTAAGAAAAATCACTTTGTTTCAAGATTATTATGTCACCTATATAAATTACCAGAAAAGCATTGTCTCAATCCGTTGGTAGAAAATATTACACTAGTCTCCCGTTAAATGTGTAAGGATTTCAAAAAGGTCTACAATATTGGAAATTCTACATGCTATATCTAAATAAAGCACCCTATCTATTATAAACTAAAATATTTTAAAAATATTATTATTTATAGGTACTTTTTTATTTTTTCTAGCAAAGTACAAATATATACAACTGATCTATCAATTTTTTTCTTAACCCTCTCTCTATTCTCCCTTAACTCTCTCTCATTTTTTCCTATGTTTTCGCCCCAAACCTCTCCTTATTCGGTTGAGTTAGCATCTGCTTCTTCTTTCTCTTCCTCACTAAAAGACAAAAATCTTTCTTTCTACTTGTATTTTCCCTCTTATTCTACAATATTATTTTTTATTCTTTTTGGTAATTATCGCAAGGACGCCGTCCAGATCCGACGTTAGATTGTCAGATCCAAATTTCCAGACCGGCAATGTTAGATCCAGTTGATCTAGGCAGTGGGTGGCGACTTCGTGATTTCAGATTTGGTTTTGGGTGGTGATGGGTCTGGTTCGACGGTTGTGATTTGCGGAGACAACAGAGGGTGGTGATGTGTGGAGACGACGGAGTTTGGTGATTTTCTTGGCCAGAAGACACCATTTCCGGCGAACTTTCTTTTCTTTTTTGCTATTGAATCACATATAAAAATACAAATACATTATATTATGTACAAATACACTAAAATTTGAGTGTATTCTGTATTTTTCATTGCAAATAAAATTTATTTCTTTGTATTTTTGCCTGTATTTATGTATTTCGAAGGTTATTTTTTGTGGCAGATCCATATATTTTTTGAATTTTTGTTGTTTGAATACGCCCGAATTAAATACAATGAATTGAATACAGTGTAAAAGCAGCTACAAATGAATACAGTGAATTGAATACAATCGAATATCACTATTTTTGTGATTTTTTGTTATTTGAATACAATCGAATTGAATACAGTAAAATTGAACAATGTAAAATAGTTAAGAATGAATATAGCCGAACTAAATATAGTGTATACAAGCGAATTGAATAGAGCGGTATACACCCTATTTCTTGATTTTTTTGTTGTTTGAATATAATTGTATTCAATACGGTAAAATTAAATACAATATAAAATATATAAAAAAGAATACATTCGAATTGAGTACAATGTATACAACCGAATTGAATACAACGATATACATCACATGACAAGCAATTAGTAGCTACACAATATAATAAGCTAAATTATGACTATGCCCAACAATAAATCTCCAAACAATAGTCATTTCTGAAAGTTACTGATCACGTCCAAATCACACCTTGAAAGAGATATGAAATGGTCGCATGCAATAATAGAAACCCAACTAAGAGTCGGGGTCAAATCCACAGGGAGCTAAGATGGGAGTTAGGGATATATATTTCGATTTGAGCAATTGGATTATCTAGATTGCACTTCCACAATAAGGATTTGTTTTCTGTTTCTAATTTTACTCTAATGGTTGCAAAAATAAAGAGAGAAAAATAGAGATAATTATTTTTACGGTTTTTCCAAATGGATAAAAAGCCTAGGGCTGTGACCATAACCTAGGTATTTGCCTAATAGGATAAAGACTTTAATGCTTTTTTTTGTTGATTGGGGTGTATTATAGCTATCAACTCTAAGTTACCCACTCATTACCTCTCGGTCAGAGAGTGATTTTGCTCACTTTGGCTTTCTCAAGGCCAAATGGGTATCGCCTAAAACAGTTGATAAAAGCTCAAGTCGAGTTATTACTATCTCTAGGTTGAACCCTTTAATTGGGTTAATCAATATCTCGATTAACTCTATTCCTTGTTAGCTAACTTATCCTATACTAGGTCTCTCTTTCTCAAGTAGAGACTAAGTCAAAAAGGCATGAATCAGTATTTGCAACCATTAATTCTAAACTTGAAGCATGAACTAGGCTAACTAATCAACACCCAATCATAAACAAGCACTAAAATAGATACTCACTCATAAGGTTTACACACTAGGGTTGGGTCATAACCCTAGTAAAAGTCTAGCTACTCATAACCGGGTTTGACGAAAATAAGGGAGAAAAACTAATTAAACTCAAAGCTTAAAATGATTAAATATTATAAATACACCAAAGCAAAGTAAAACTTCCTGAAATAGTAAAAAAAAATGGCTACAGCAACTTAAGAGGTCAAACTTAGCCTAATTTTGTGAAATTCGTCTATTTATACAAGGCTGAAAATGTCAGGCAAAAATGCCCCTCGGGAGGTTCCGCGGCCGCTCAATTCCATGTACGGTCCGCATATTTCTTCATCTGGCAGGAGCTGGAGTTCTGCGACCGCACATTTCTGAACTGCAGCTGCGAGGCATTCTTCTGCGGCCGCACATTTCTGGACTGCGGCCGCAAGGCAACTCTTCTGCGGTCTGCAGATACAGGCATGCGGCTGCAAGACACTCTTCTGCGGCCGCACAATTCTTGTGCGGTGCGCAATTCACAGAGGCTCCTTCAGTGGACCGCACATTTGTGCTTCTACAGCCTCTATTGCCTTGTGCTTCGGACTACTCTTTTTTGAGTCGGATTTCATCTCGGGAGTCCAACTTCTAGTATTCCTGCAATTTTGCATAATTTTATTAGTTTTGGGAGCATAATTCAATGCTTTTAGACTAAAACTAAAGCCAAAAGGCGTAATAAGCAGTCAAAATTCTCACTTACAAACTCCCCCAAACTTAAGTCTTTGCTTGTCCTCAAGTAAATAAATTAGTTCCCACCTCCAAAAGTCAAGGATCATTTCAGCGAGCCAAAGGTGAGCCATCCACATATCAGTTGGGACCAACAATTACCCACACTGCTCATCTATTATCAATAAGGCGACAAGTTAAACATTCATGCAAATATAGTTCTAATGTGACATTTGAGCTTCAAGAATTGACTTTACTCATCAAGGACTCTTGCTCTATCATGTAGGTCATGGTGGACTCCAAACTCTTCCTCCTCTACTTTCCATTTGCCTGGCTCACATGAGAAATTTAGCACTCAATCAAAAGATTTATGAAAGGTCGCTCATCTCTCTCAAGAGAATGTCTCAAGTACGGTTTCAAGTACCATAGGCTTGCCCCTCTTGTAGATTGCCACTAATGTAAGCTCCCTCGGCTTGAAATCAAGTAGGACTTCTTTCGGGATGTAATGAAGGCTTTAGGATTAGGGTTGGATATAGCATGGGTGAGTGGTTACTCCTTTCCTTAACTCTATTTTCTTTTTATTTTTCGGCTCACACTTATCAATTCTTTGAGGTACTTTCTTTTCCTTGGGGAACTAAAGAGACTTAACATTACTCTTTCTTGATCATTTCATTCATTTTCTCTCTCTTTGATTTCTCCATATTTGGGATCATTACCTCTCTTTGAATCCCTTCAACTCTTCCGGTTATTCACTTTTTTTGCATTTTTCTTTTTGTTCTATTCTTTTCTTGCCTTTCCTTCTCATCATTTTTTTTGTACCTTGCTACCTTTTTCAAGTTCCTCGTCTCTCCCCAAAACTTACATTTTTAGCCATTTGTTTCACAAGAGTGTTAAGGAAAGCTCGGTTGCCAAGAGAGGGTCACGACAAAACGGGTAAAGGCTTGTAATATGATTGTCAAATGAGAAAGGCTCAAGGCTCAAAGGGGTTGACTAGAGATAACAACATTGGTAGGCAATAGAAAACTCAAACGGGCCAAGGAAAGCCTACAATCACTTCTCAAGCCAAGTAAAACTTAAGATTTTGCCTTAAAATACATTCGGGGCAAGTTCTAGACCTTTCGCACGGGTACTTGGACTAGCAACAAAGCATCTCACCCCTCACACAACTAGATTGTTAAAGAGGATATAGTCGAGGGCCCACAACGATCACATTCAAGATTGAAAATCACTATGGTTCAATTAAACCACTCGATGATTGCCAAAGTCAGCACAAGTCACAAAGTCACTAACTAGAGTTATTTCTTTCAAAAATCTTGTTTCTAACCATAAGCACGTAGTTAAGTGTGTTGATACCAATTGAAGCACAACTCTTCGAGCATGACTTAATTAGGTCTTGTTATTTATTACTGCTACTATTATTACCTAAACACCAAAAATGGACTCATTCCCTTAAGAAGGTTATCACGACATCCATCGTTGGAACGAGTCACCCGATTCACACAACAACTACCTTTGGAAAGAACAGTGGCATTAAGAAAACCAAAGGTTTATTATTTACTAGAACATAAAAAAAAGCTACTAAATCAAACAAAGAAGCAACTAACTCAAACTAAGAACTAACAAAGGAACAAAAATAATGAAGCTAATAAACAAAAACTATTGAATACACATAATGAGAGAAAAAGAGAGAATATATACAGAATATGTAAGAAAAAGAAAATAATATCAAGTTATTACAGGCCAAATGTCTCAGAGTGTACCAAATATGATCAAAATAAACTCCACCCCCTTGAATAAAGATAAACATAGTCCCTAATGCTTAACAAAATAAGAGTAAAAGAGGGAAGAGAGTGAAGAAAACTCCCTATGGCTCCTTGGACATCTCTGTGTCCCCAGCAATGTCACCGCCCTTAGTCTCATCCAATTGAATCTCATCATCCTCAACTCTGGGTGTGACTGGGTTAGTGAACATCTAACGCACTGCCTCGGTCGTGGCGGCAGCAGAGTCTGGCTCCTCAAACTGGCCAGCCGATGCCACCGGTGCGGATGGTGCTGTAGGATCTCGGTCTAAAGGGTATAGATCAATCAACATATTAAAGGGGATATCTCCGGCTGCAACAAGCTTAGTCACCTGTCTCCAGATCCTGTCCACTGACTTCTTGCTGGCCTGGGACTTTCTCATCTTCTTTACTTCTTTTCCCAACTCTTCGATCACTAACCTGTGCTGTACCAAGGTAGCCATGATGGTGTTCTGGTTCTTTAGGATCTTCTTCAATGTCTCCTCCACTGTCGGGGGAAACTAAGGTGCCCGAACAGTAGGTTGTGCTATAATAGCACTGGATAAGTCAGGCGGCTTTACAATTGCTGTCTGCATCTTGTTGTTGGGGCTCGCCAATGTTTGGGAGACTCTGAATAGAAAGTGGAGCAATTGGCATGGGCACCCGCTTCAAAGCTGAAGTGGAAACTGTGGCAGGAACTGCAGAAGGGGCTGTGGATAATGGTGGAGGCATAGCTGCGGCTCTAAAGGAAGGCTCGGCCGAAGTGGATGGAACATGAACTGCCACCATAATTACCACAACTAGCTCATCAGACTGGCTTGTGGTGGTAGATAGTTGACCTTTTCTCTTTGGGCTGTTCGCATCCATAAGTGAGTACCATGAGAAAGACTTCTTCGGCCTCACCTTTATATCAAAATCCCTTGGTTCTACCCCCGCATCCGTAAGATACTCTACAATGGTGTTGGGGTACGGGTAGGAAGAGTCAACCTGCTGGGTGATAACTAAGATGTTGGCCAACATCACGGCACCCACATTGATAGGGTATCCGGCCATAATAGAGGCAACTAAGACTGCCCGAGGAATCGGCAAGTGAGTCTCATTTTGACTCGGGTTCAATCTGCTGTAGACAAACGATTGCCACCCTTTTGCTTCGAAGCTCAGTGTGCTTCGGTGGATAGGAATCCTAGAGGTGATCCATGGTGGTGGTGGTCCTGGTGCAGCTAGAATCTCCGTTAACCAAGGACGACCTGCATCCCCAAGTGCACATTTTTTCAGGTATTCTTTTGGCTCGACATCATCAAAGCCTAAGTATATATTCAGTGTGTTCTGATCAAAT
Organism: Nicotiana obtusifolia; assembly: GCA_002018475.1. Lineage (NCBI taxonomy): Eukaryota > Viridiplantae > Streptophyta > Magnoliopsida > Solanales > Solanaceae > Nicotiana > Nicotiana obtusifolia. The sequence continues at coordinate 144,193 of MCJB01048675.1, read as the reverse complement.
CGCACTTTGAGGTTTCACACTTTTGTCACCTTGGTCCCCTTTTTGATATGAGCAACTTTGGCGTAGAATTCCCCGACAAGGTATTCCTAAGCATCCACCACACTCTATGTAAACCACATCCACCCTTTGCGTTCTCTAAACTTCTTCAGCACAGCCGGGTTGTACCTCTCTAAATCTATCAGTAAGATTTGTCGCTCAAGTGTTAGTGACCTCGCCGGCCACCATGTGCGAAAACTTGTGAAAGCTGCTAGGCTAACGAATCGGTCCTCCCAAATATCAATCCCAGCAGTTGTGGCATCTCCCCCTCTACCATCATCGGGTATGTCTTGAAAGGGTGTATCCTGGGTCATAGGGATTGGTGCTACTGAAGGCTCAAAAGCCTGACTAGCACTTTCCGATCCCTCGGAAGTGCTGTGTGATGAGGATGGCTCGTCCCTAAGTTGAAATCGCCCTGACAACCTAGACTGTACTGCCGGTTGTTCCCGAACAGAGGCTGAGTTTCCCTCTGATACGTCCTTAGACGGGGCGTATGAACTCGTCTCGGAGAGATCTGCACCTCTCTCTCTCTCTCCCGGCTATTATCTTTGTTCCGATTTCCTGCTGTTGGGCAATAGGTAGAGCTCTCTTACCTCATCCCCAAGAAGGTTCACCCCTCCCTTTGGAAGTGTCGCCTCTCCCTCTAGATCGAACCATTGTCTGTATCAAGCAAAGGCGGTTGTTAATTGCAATTCAATGTTAAGGCATACACAAGAGATAGGCAAGACTACACAAGAAAACATAATGAGGGTCACAGACATAGTATGATTGCATGGTAAGGATCTGCGGTCCGCATAATTTTATTGCGGCTGCAGATGAGGCCTTGAGACAGCACATTTTAGCTCTGCGCCTGCGAAAGTGAAGTGCGGTCTGCACAATTTCTCTTGCGGCCGCAACTCAGAAATCCAAAATATGTTGACTCTCTGATGACAGAAAATTGGCTGATGTGCGGCTGCAATATGATTTTTGCGGTCCGCACAATTAGACATGCGGTCACATATTTGAGTCGCATAATACAGACTCTCTGATGAGAGTGAAAAGGCTGTTCTACGACTGCAACAGGAATTCTGCGGTCCTCATAATTTTCTTGCGGCTGCAGACACATTCTTTACTAAAGCTTCCCTAGAATCAACTTTTGCGGATCGCATAATTTCAGGTGCTGCCGCATAATTCTAAATATACGAACAACTCAGTATTTCAATCTAGGGTTTAAAATTTTTTGTGCAAATTTTGACATGGCAAAAACATAAAGGTATCAAAATACGTTTACCTAGTCCCACTAGAGCATGTACTAGTTAACCCACTACAGATATATTGACAAATAGCCTCAAAATAATTAAAAAGATACAAATTAAACTAAAGAATGAAAAATTCTAGCAAGGAATTTAAGCATACCAGATGTGAATGAGTGCAAGGGATGAGTGATCACAATTGTTGGGCATGTGGGCAGACATTCACCAAGAAATTTCACTATAGTGCAAGTTTTGTGCTCAGAGAGGAAAAAATGTACCAGTTGCCCTGACCCTTTATTTATACTATTGATTTCTAAGGGAAGGAGGAGCGAGTGCGCCTGCACATTTTCAGTTGCGGTCCGCACTTTGTTACCTAGTGAGCTTAAGTTGGTGCCTTATCTGCGGTCCGCAGAATTTTGCGTGCGGCCGCAGATTCCTTGTTGCGGCCGCAGATTTCTTATTGCAACCGCAGATTGGCCATTTTTCTGACAGAACAACTTCAAAGAGTTAGCATTTTGAATCCTCCATTTGTGCGGTCCGCAAGGTAATTATGTGGCCGTAATGCTCTTTTCCTACAACACTCCAAATTATGCGGTCCGCACTTCTTTACTTAGCCTTATTTTTGTCCGCCGTTTCTGTAAGTCACATTCAGCCATGTAGCACACTTCAAATCAAGTTAGCACAAAAATAACATCTAACTATAAAATAAAAAAGGAAAAGAATCAAGGGTTGCCTCACAAGAAGCGCCTAATTTAACGTCGCGGTACGATGCAGAACACCATCACTTGAAATGAATGACCGACACGACGTGGCTATCTCCAAATTTTCCCAAATAGTGCTTCACCCGGTGACCATTGACTCGGAATACTTCATTATTTTTGTTCTTCAAGTTCAATGCACCAAAATGTGTCACACCCACAATTTCAAAGGGACCACTGACTTTAGCTTTCCGGGAAACATCCTCAACTTAAGTTGAACAACAATACAAGATCCCACACCTTGAAATCTTTGTTCCATATGTATTTGTCATGAAGATATTTCATCTTTTCTTTGTACAAGGACAAACTTGTGTAGGCATGATAATAGAATTCATCCAATTCATTCAAATGTGCAACCCTCAAGTTAACGGCTACATCCCAATCAAGATTCAACTTCTTTAGAGCCCATGAAGCCTTGTGCTCAAGTTCCACTGGAAGATGACAAGCTTTTCCGAACACCAACCAGTACGGCGACATTCCGGTTGGTGTTTTGTAAGCCGTCCGATAAGCCCATAATGCACATCAAGTTTCTTGGACCAATCCGTCCGGTTAGCATTCACTATTTTTGACAAAAACTCTTTATCTCCCGGTTGGAGACTTCCACTTGACCGCTAGCTTGTGGACAATAAGGAGTTGTGACTTTACGAGTAACACCATACACTATAAGTAAAGTGTCAAAAGCCTTGTTGCAAAAATGTGATTCCCCATCGTTTATAATAGCCCGCGGAGTACCAAACCTTGTGAAAATATTCTTCTTCAAGAATGCCACCACATTTCTCGCTTCATTGTTGAGTAGAGCAACAACCTCCACCCATTTGGACACATAATCCACCGCGACCAAGATGTAGGTGTTTCACAAGAACTCATAAAAGGACCCATGAAGTCAATACCCCACACATCGAAAATATCAATCTCCAAAATGGTGGTGAAAGGCATTTCATTTTTCTTTGAGATTCCACTGGCTCGTTGACATTCATCACATCTTTTTACTAGCTCACTAGCGTCCTTGTAAAGAATGGGCCAATAGAACCCGAAACTTAGCACTTTAGCTGCCGTTTTTTCTCCACCATGGTGACCACCATATAATGAAGAATGACAAGCCCCAAGAATTTCACCTTGCTCTTCTTCCGATGCACATCTTCTAATCACCCGATCTGTACAAATTTGAAAAAGTATGGTTTATCCCAATAATAATCTTGACAATCCCATTTGAGCTTCTTCCTTTGGTTTGAAGAGAACTCATCCGGGATAAATCCTCACACACAAAAATTTTCTAGATCCGCGAAACATGGCACCTCGTTCATTGAAATAGCCCAGAGTTTCTCATCGGGGAAGGAGTCATTGATTTCAAGGCCATCATGCGGCCTCCCCTTCTCCTCTAAACGAGACAAGTGGTCCGCCACTTGATTTTTACTCCATTTTCTATCTTGAATGTCAATATCAAACTGTTGCAACAAAAGCACCCACCTCATCAACCGAGCTTTGGAATCTTTCTTGCTCATAAGATAACAAAGTGCAGCATGATCCGTGTGGACAATAACTTTTCCACCCATCAAGTACGAGCGGAACTTCTCAATTGCAAACACAATGGCAAAGAGTTCTTTCTCCGTAGCAGTGTAGTTGACTTGGGCATCATTCATGGTCTTACTAGCATAGTAGACCAGATGAAAAATCTTGTTGATGAGTTGCCCCAAAATACCCCCAACCGCTACGTCACTTGCATCACACATGAGTTCAAAAAGGACACTCCAATTTGGAGCGGTGATGATGGGAGTAGTTGTCAACTTGAAATTTAACAATTCAAAGTTCTCATGCAATCATCATTAAAGTTAAACATAGCATCATTCTCAAGAAGCTTGCACAACGGGTTGCCTAAGAAACTCCGCACACCCTTCACCGAAGATGGAGGTGAAAGTTTATAAATCACCTCAATATTTGCCTTGTCAGCTTCAATTCTATTTTTTGATATTTTGTGGCCAAGGACAATGCCTTCCTCGACCATGAAATGACACTTCTCCCAATTGATCACTAAATTATTTCTTCACATCTTGCCAACACTTTATCTAAATTTGCAAGACAATCATTAAAAGAATCTCCAACCACCGAGAAGTCATCCATGAAAACTTCAAGGTATTCCTCCACCATGTCCGTGAAGATAGACATCAAACACCTTTGAAAGGTCGCCGGTACATAGCACAAACCAATGGCATTCGCTTGAAGGCGAAAGTACCATAGGGACATGTAAAGGTTGTTTTCTCTTGATCCTCCGAAGCAATACAGATTTTGTTGTAGCCCGAATACCCATCAAGAAAGCAATAGAAAGCATGGCCGGCCAATCTATCAAGCATTTGATCTAAGAAAGGAAGTGGGAAATGATCCTTCCTAGTGACTTTGTAGTGCTTGTGATATTCCATACACACTCTCCAACCGGTCACCGTTCTTGTAGGAATTAACTCATTCTTGTCATTGGTGACCCCCCTTCTTCGAGACACATTGAACCGGAGAAGTTCACGAACTATTGGAAATGAGGTAGACAACCCCGACATCCAACCACTTGATAATCTTCTTTTTGACAACTTCTTGCATAGCCTCATTGAGTCTCTTTTGATGTTCAATAGATGGTTTGGTGCCTTCCTCCAATTTGATCTTGTGCATGCAAAATGCAGGGCATTCCCCCGAATATTCGCCAATATCCACCCAATAGCCTTGTTCCTCTTATATAGCACCGCCAATGTAGAACCTACATGTACGTTAGTTAAACAAGAGGAAAGAATAACTTGTAAAGTAGAACAAGGGCCAAGAAATTCATACAGAGGATGTGGAGGCAATGGCTCTAACTCCAAGGTAGGAGGCTCTTCAATGGAAGGCTTTGTGGGAGGAGTTGTCCTCCCACAAAGGAGTGGGACCCCATTCCTTGCAAGGAATTCACACATTACATATATCCATCCATCTCGTCATCATCAAAGTTGAGCAAGATGACCTCCAACATATCACCAACATTGATAGTGGCACTTGTATCATCAACAATAACATCGGTCACCAAGTCCACAAAAGAGCACACCTCGTTGTTATTTGGTTGCCGCATAGACTTACACACATAGAATACCACTTTTTCATCATCCACCTGGAAGGTGAGTTCTCCGGCTTCAACATCGCAAAGAGCCTTCCCCATAGCAAGGAAAGGTATTCCAAGAATAATCGGCACCTCATAATCAACTTCACAATCTAGAATGATAAAATTCGCCGAAAGAATAAATTTATCAACACGAACCAAGACATCTTCAATCACTCCCAAAGGTCTCTTCATGGTACGATCGGCCATTTGCAATCTCATAGAGGTGGGTCTTAGATGTCCAATTCCCACGGTATTGAAAATCGAATAGGGCATCAAATTGATACTTGCCCCAAGATCACAAAGAGCTTTAGCAACCTCGGCACTTCCAATTGTACAAGGAATCATGAAAGCACCGGGATCCTCCAACATAGGAGCCAATGAATGCACAATTGCACTCAATTTATGAGTGACTTTGATAGTTTCAAAATTCATTGACCGCTTCTTCGTCACGAGATCCTTCATAAACTTTGATAACAGGGCATTTTTTCCAAAGCTTCAACTAGGCACATTGATTGAGAGACTCTTCATCATTTTGATGAACTTTTTGAATTGATTTTTGCCATTTTGTTTGGAAAGTCTTTGAGGGTATGGAGGTGGAGGTTTAGGCAATGGTGTCTTAGCCATTTTCACTACCGGCTCTGGTATGTCAGTAATGTGATCCCTAGATGGGTTTATCTCCTCTTGAGTCTCTTCCACACTATCATCAATATCAATCCGAACTTCATCATTTGATTGCACCATATTGTTCGGGACCTCTTTTTCTCTTATCACTTGCTCATCATCCACAAGTTGCTTTTGACTTGAGGTGGGTGCATTCCCACCTCTTCCACTTTTTGTAGTAACGGCCATGGCATGCCCCGTGTTGTTTCAACCCTTTTGGATTCACCACCATGTCACTTGGTAGTGCCTCCTTAGGACGAGAATTTAGAGCTTGAGAGATTTGCCCCATTTGAACTTCTAAGTTGCAGATCGATGTGTTGTGTGAGGCAAGTTGAGTATCCGAATCGGCATTCTTTTCTATCATTTGCTTGAACATGTTCTCAGTATGCCCCATCTCATTGTTTGAAGAACTAGTACCATGGGAAGGATAAGGAGGCGGGTTGCTCAGTTGTTGATACATCTGGGACCTTTGAAAAATCGACCCCCGATTGCCTTGATTGTCAACCCCCACTCCCCAACCCCCAAATTTCCTTGATTATTGCTACTCCATTTTCTTGATTGTTGTTGTTATGTCAATTTTCTTGATTGTTTTCACCACTACAATTTCCTTGGTTGTTGGAATTCCAATTGCCTTGATTGTTTTGAGGTCGCCATTGTTGTTGGTTTGGGCCTTGAAAGTTGTTTCGTTGCCCTTGAAAGTTGTTCATATATTGCACCTCCTCTTCTTGTTCATTGTACGAATCATCTTTATCAAAACCACTATCCTCTTGCACATAATTTTCTACTCGATGTTGCACTTGTGGACCCTTGGTCCTTCTTTTGTTCACCATCATGTTCACTCCTTCCATGGCATTGACTTGATTAGGATTTTGCACTTGTTGAAGTTGAGCCTTTTCTAACTGATTCATGGTAGTAGTCAATTCGGCAATGGCTTGCCCATGTCATGTAACTCTTTGTGAAGGTGGATCGTGTTGGGATCACCTAGTGGAACATTAGCCTGGGATTGCCATGCCGATGATGTTTCCACCATTTCATCTAAAATCTCACACACCTCTGCATAAGGCGTAGTCATAAAGTCCCCACTGGCAAGTTGATTCACTACATATTGGTTGGTTGTGTTGATCCCATGATAGAAAGTTTGTTGAATCATATTCTCCATCATATTGTTGTTGGGACATTTCTTAACCATTGTTCTACATCGCTCCCATATCTCGTGAAGTGGTTCATTTGGCTCTTGCTTGAACACCAAAATCTCATCCCGAAGTGTAGCCATGTGTCCTGGAGAGAAGAACTTAGAAATAAACTTTTTCGCCATCTCATCCCAAGTGTGAATGGAATGGTTCGGCAAACGTTCCAACCAATCTAAAGCTTTTCCCCGTAGAGAGAAGGGAAAAAACCTTAACTTCAATGCATCATCGGAGACATTTGTTTGTTTGCTCCCCCAACAAGTGTCCACAAACCCCTTCAAATATTTGTATGCATTTTGACTTGGAGCACCGGTGAAGAAACCTCGTTGCTCTAGCAAAGTGAGTATCACATTGGTGATTTGAAGGTTGCCCGCCCTAATACGGGGAGGGACTATTGCACTAGCATATCCTTCATTGGGTAACACCCGGTGTGGAGTCGCTCGTGGTGGAGGTGAGGTTGAGCGAGGACATTGTCATGAGGCACTCGGCCTCTTCTATTGGCTTGAAGTTCAAGAGGAACCTCATCAATTTGCTTATCCTCGACATCCACATCCCCCAAAGTAATATTTTCGAGCTCATTGTTTGCCATGGTTGTACTTACGATTTCTCAAACAAGTTAGTGACACGGAAGAAAAAGAAGATATTCCAAAAACACACCTAAATATATAGCTAACACCATTTTTAACTCCCCGACAACAGCGCCAAAAATTGATCACGTCCAAAGCACACCTCGAAAGAGATATGAAACGGTCGTATGCAATAATAGAAACCCAACTAAGAGTCGAGGTTGAATTCACAGGGAGCTAAGATGGGAGTTAGGGATATATATTTCTATTTGAGCAATTGAATTATCTAGATTTCATTTCCACAATAAGGATTTGTTTTCTATTTCTAATTCCACTCTAATGATTGAAAAAATAAAGAAAGAAGACTAGAGATAATTGTTTTAATGATTTTTCCAAATGGATAAAAAGCCTAGGGCTGTGACCATGACCTAGGTGTTTGCCTAATGGGATAAAGACTTTAATGCTTATTTGTTGATTGGGGTGTATTAAGCTACTAACTCTAAATCACCCATTTATTACCTCTCAGTTAGAGAGTGATTTTGCCCACCTTGGTTTCTCAAGACCAAATGGGTATCACCCGAAACAGTTGATAAAAGCTCAAGTCGGGTTATTACTATCTCTAGGTTGAACCCTTTAATTGGATTAATCAATCTCTCGATTGACCAATTACTTGTTAGCCAAGTTATCCTAGACTATGTCTCTCTTTCTCAAGTAGAGACTAAGTCAAATAGGCATGAATCATGTTTGCAACCATTAATTCTAAAATTGAAGCATAAACTAGGCCAAATAATTAACACCCATCATAAACAAGCACTAAATTAGATACCCATAAGGTTTACACACTAGGGTTGGGTCATAACCTTAGTAAAAGTCTAGCTACTCATAATGGGGTTTGAAGAAAATAAGGGAGAAAAACTAATTAAACTCATAATGGAAGCTTAAAATGATTAAATCTACTGTAAATACACCAAAGCAAAGTAAAACTTCCTAAAATAGCAAAGAAAAACGGCTACAGCAACTTTAGAGGTTCAAACTTGACCTAATTTATTGAAATTCGTCTATTTATATATGGCTAAAATTTCGGATAAAAATACCCCTCGGAAGGTTCGGCGGCTGCACAATTCCATGTGCAGTCCGCAGATTTCTTCGTCTGGCAAGAGCTGGAGTTTTGTGGCTGCACATTTCTGAACTGCAATTACAAAGCATTCTTTTGCGGCCGCATATTTCTGGACTACGGCCGCAAGGCAACTCTTCTGTTGTCCGCAGATACAGAGCTGCGATCGCAAGGCACTCTTCTGCGGCCGCACAATTCTTGTGCAGTCCGCAATTCATAAAGGCTCTTGGACTTGGTCTTTTTGAATACTCTCTGATTTTCGACTCTTAGCCCAGCTTTGCGGCTGAACAATTCATGTGCGATCCGCACTTTGCGCAAATGTCTGCCAAATTTTTCCTCTTTATTTGCGGCCGCAGATGGAATTCTGTGGTTCGCAATTTCTTCTACGGACTGCACATTTGTACTTCTGTGCCCTTTATTGTCTTGTGCTTCGGACTACTCCTTTTTGCGTCGGATTTCATCTCGGGAGTTCAACTTCCAGCATTCCTACAATTTTGCATAATTTCATTAGTTTCGGAAATACGATTTAACACTTTTAGACTAAAACTAAAACTAAAAGGCGTTAATGAGCACTCAAAATCTCCACTTATCAGTTACCCTATAATATTCTAAGCCCTTTCGCACATAGTCGTAATTTTGTTTTGAACTAAATGCTCATAATCTTTCAGACCAACGAGTTGCTCTAGGCTTATTTCTCTCTCTCAATTTAGTCCATTGAGTCATCAACATTTCCTTAGGCCCACTCATTAGTTAGTTAAGCCTAATCTTTTTTACGAGATCCAAGAAGGCAAAGAAAAAACAAAATCCACGTGTAAAGCCTATAACCAAAGTTACATGTGTGAGAGTATGCTAGAGAATAATGATATATGTTTTCATTATATTGGTTGTGCAACAGTTTCCAGAGGGGATTTTTATAATGTCCTGCAATACTCCATAAATAGCCTTAAGTTTGTGGTTAGGTACCCAGATTTTCACATCTGTATCGTCCAACAGGATAAGTAGTTGTGACTATCCGATATGTCATTTTGCGTACTAGCCGTTATTATGTGTTTCGAAACCTCTTTTAGCTTCATTTTATGTTTCTTGATATTTATGCATGGTCCTTATTTTTTTCTAGAAACTTATAACGTAAAATTTGAAGAAAATATGATTTTTGGCTTTAAAAATAATTTGAGTTGACTACGGTCAATATTTTGGGTAAACGACCCCGGATCGGTGTTTTGAAGATTCTGGTAGGTTCGTATTGTGATTTTGGACTTGGGCGTATGCCTGAAATTAAATTCGGAAGTTCCTAGGTTGATTTGACTTGTTTTGCCGAAAGTAGCAAGCGTAGTGGAGGAAAACAAAATCCTAAAAGTAAGCAAGTAGTTGAATTAGTCCCTGCTAGTATTGGTTGGTGTTACTTTATCTTCTTTTTTTTGGTATACCGCTCTGTCTAATCCATAGTTTTTCTTTCCTTCTCGCTACTGTAAAAATGTTGAATTTCTTTTTTTACACTGGCGCAGATGATTTCCCCTAAGGTACCGATGGACCAACGCCTTCGTATGTACTCATCTTGACCTACTTGACTCAGCGGTTAGAGTATCGCTTTCATATGGTAAGAGTGATCCCTAGCTTGAGACTCAAACTTCGGACGCTTGGTTGTGTTTCCAGCTACTCTTGAGTTTCCTTTCGAATTTCATGTGTTTTGATGTCTGATTCGTAGTTGCGGATATTAATTTGGTATTTTGAATGTGTGCGCGAGTTCTATGATGTTATTACACTTGCGTGCATGTTCGTTTTGGAGTCCTAAGGGTTTGGGTGAGTATCTGATAGGCTTCGGACCATTTTTGGACTTAGGAATTGTTGGTCTTTCGCTAATGGTGTCTTGTGCTTCCTCATGATCGTGAAGGAAAATTTTGGGATGGGGGCTGGTTACTCTTCGCGAACGCGAGAAGTAGGTCACGAACATGAAGCATTTGGGAGGCTTACCCTCCACGAACGCGATTCACCCCTCGGGAATGCGATGTTTTGGGGATATCTGGGGGAGACAAGTGGTCCTTCTTCGAGAACGTGACCAATGGGTCACGAGCACGGAGGCTTGACTGGGTGATGCCTTCGCGAACGCGATGCTTTGGAGAGATCTTAGGCAAGACTGGTGATCCTTCTTTGTGAAGCAACTAACGGTTCGTGAACGCGGAGGTTTGCTGGGGGATGCCTTTCGCGAATGCGAGAGGGACTTCGTGAACGCGAAGGCCAATTAGCCACAGCTCTTTGCGGACGCGTCAGGTACTTCGTGAACGCGAAGAACACCTGATGTCCAGCTATTTAAAAGCTGAAAGCGGGATTCTTTTACCCAACTCTATTTATGAAAGATAGAGCTCGGCCTAAAGAGGATTTTGAAGAGATTTTCTTTGGATCTTTATTGGTTAGTGATTTTTAACTAGTTTTGATGTATTTCCATAATCATCCATTGATTTTAACCTTTAATCTATGAATTTCATAGTAGAAATTAGGAATTTTATAAAATTGAGGTTTAGACCTCAATTGAGGTCAGATTTCGAAACAAATCACATAACCGGGATCGGAGGTGAATGGGTAATCGGGTTTTGGTCTGGATCTCGATTTTTGACCAAGCCAGCGCCGCTTGATTTTCTTTGACTTTTTTCAATTTCATTAAAGATCGAATATTTTTCACTCGTGGGTAGTTTCTAGAGCTTATTTTGAATAATTTGAATTATATTTGGCTAGATTTTATTTGTTTGGAGGCTAATTCTAAAGGAAAAGCCGTGGTTGAGCATTGATTGAGTCGTGGAAAGAGGTTATTCTTGTGGTTAACCTTGACTTGAGGGAATGAGGACTTTGATTGGTTTATTTGCTACTTTATTTATGTGTAGGGATGACGTACATGCAAGATGACGAGTGTATATGCGTAGTCACAGGTTAAGCATGCGGGATGGGATATTTACTATTATTTTCGATTATTTCATGCCTTCATTTAATCCATGTTATTCATTGTTAAATGCTTTAATTGTTAATTGCATTTACATGTTACCCTCATGCCTTGATCCATTACATGTCTTAATTTCTAATTATTTTCGTGTATATGTGTCTTTGTTTATTAACTGTCATTAATTGCTATTTGACCTTGTGTGCTATTATATAACTATTTCTATCCGCTTTGTGACTTTGTTTGTGTAGTTCTTTTTTTATATTTTATTTGATTACGTCGCAGTTGATTGCATATGTTCATTTATATTATTATTGTGTGGGATTGTGTTGCGTGTTACAACGATTATTGATATTATTGTGTGAGATCGGGTTGCATGCCACAACAATATTAGTATTACTGTTTGGGATCGCCTTGTGCACCGTAACGGTATTTGGGTATTTATATTTTGGACCGGGTTGCTTGCCGCAACGGAGAAGACCTTATTATTTATATATTTGTGGATTGGGTTGCGCGCCGCAACGGAGAAGACATTTTAACTGTTTTTGAGTTGTTATTTTTGTATCTGTATTTTGTATTGAGAAAATTGAGCTTTGACGTTATTCTGGGGCCCTCTGTTATGTAATTTATGTTTCAGTTTTCATGTTATATTTGTTTTCTCTATTTTGTTGTTATTTCATTATGTTGGTTCAGGTTTTTAGTGAGTGCCTTGTTATAGTCTCCTTACTATTTCGTCGAGGTTAGACTCGGCACTTACAGAGTACATGTGGTCGATTGAACTCATGCTACACTTCTGCACTTCCTGTGCAGATTCTTGTGTTGGTCACATCAGCAGTTAGAGGAGGCTTGCTCGGATTAGCTTATCACAAAAACTTGAGGTATAGTTGCACGGTGTCCGCAACCCTGAAGTCTCCTTCCCTATCTAGTTTTACCGTTTATTTTTGTTTCAAACAGTTGTACTTTTATTCAGACTTTGATTGTAGCACTGTTAGAATGCTCATGTACTTGTGACACTAGATTTCGGGGTTTGATTAGTCAGCGTTTGGAATTATTATATCTGCTTTTTTTAATAGAAAAACTCTGACTCTACAATTTTATTTATTATTAAATTGCTTTTAAAATGATTAATTGTGTACTAATGTTTGTTTGCCTAGCAAATGAACGTTAGGTGTCATCATGACCCCGAAGTTAGAATTCCGGATTGTGACAATAGTTAAATCTAGTGATCCAATTTCTTTTTATCTTCCCTCTTTAGACTTCAAGTACTACTCATTATCTAAATTATTTACTGAAGCTTCCTAATCTCTAGCTAATCCCATTAATCGTTATAGAGTCGGAGACAAAGTTGTTCCTGAAAAATCTTTCCTATTCAAATTTAGATTGACCAGCATACCCCTTTTCCCACGTGTATAACCTAGTAATTATACAATATAGTAATGACAACGACATATTTATTTGCTACCATGTAATTACAAGTAATTTTTAAGTTTGCACCGGATTTTAAAGTTGATATATGAACTTTTGATTTTTCTATTTTAGCACTTCAACTCAATAGATTATTCATAAGTGAACATCTCTAATTTTTCACTATGCTTATGTGGCAGTAGCACAGCTAACGTGGTCAAAGTACGTGCTAATAACGCAAAAAAAGTACATCGTTCACTGTATTTAAAAATATTGAATAAGAAAAAGGAAAAGCAAATAAAAGACAAACAAATAAAAAAAGAAAAAAAATCCTAAATCCCTTCCTCCTCACCCCCTCCAAATTTTCTTTCTCCCACAGTTTCTTCCCGTTCCCCCACCCCACCCCACCTCTTTTCTCTTCTTTGCAACTTTGAACAATCCCTTTGTCAGTCTTCATTTCTCCACAAACTAATCATTTTCGCATTGGTTGGTCTATCTCATTCTTTTAATGAGGGCAAAGGTAAGGTGATAACAACATTTTCAGCGATCTCTTTTAGTCGGTTGAGATGACGAAATTACTGAAAACTTTTAGGAGTAAGAAGTAATAGGTTCTTAAGGGGGCCTGTTAGTTTTTATCTTGACGAGTGTCGCCGAGATGTCATTTTTTTCGAGAAAAACCTTGTCGGAATGATTTTTATACTTTTTTAGAAGATCTGATGGCTTGTTTGGACTAATTTCTTGACTTAAATTTGGTTAAGATATGTACTAGGATATGAAGTGATCAAATTTGAAGTTTTACTACCCTAAATTGTGGCTGGGTAAGGGAAGGTTTTGGCAGAGGTATGGAGAAGAAGAAAGGAAAGAGAACAAAAATTAAACATTTGGTAAATTGGTTTTAAAAAGGATGGGACCCAGATATTACAATGTCAAACAATAAATGATCTTAACATTTGACGTGGTATTCATGTCAGGCAATTGAGATACCCACTTCGAGGGAGAGGTTTATTATAAGTATTTTTATCGAGTTGGTGTTAAAATGGGAAAATCAAAGTTCATATATGGGCTTTAAAATCCGGTGCAAGTTTAAATAGCCTAGAGGTCATTACACCTATTTTAAAAGTTATGTATTCATATCTATTTATTACAATTTCAATAAAATTTTACACATAAATTTATATTGTACATGAAAAAAGTACTGTGTTCAGATAAACCTGCTACCCGAAAGCTCCGTTTGCCCCTGCTTAAGAGTGAATAGTACAACTATTATGGTACATGAATCCTTGAACTACACTCAAAATTCAGAAATCCCACATGGTGCTGGAGCCAAGGAAAAGGGGGGCGGCACTTACTGCATAGTGACAGGAAATGATTGATATATGTAAACACAAGAGCAATAAGGTTAATTGTGCATAAAATTATGAATGTGATACTCCCCCGTTACAATAAAGGTGCGGTTCATCAAATTCTTAGGACCCTTCGTTTTTTTTTCAAATTATTTTTCCGACAAAGCTATATCTAGACATTGTGAGTATGGATTCACTAAATGTCTTAATCAAATATTTTCTTTTAGCGTTGGTGGGATTGGGAAGAGGATTTGTTCTATATTTATCCTCAAAACCACCATCAGATACAATATAGTGTATGTAGATATTCCTCAGAACACCTGAGGGTTATCCTTTTGAAATGATTTGATTTAGTACTTAACTTTTACCTTGACAACTAGAGATAGAAATTGCCTTATGTACGCAGATCTTATTCCTCGCTTGTTAAGATAGAGAGGCTAATCCTTCTAAATTATTTCAAATCTTTTGCTATTTCGAGGAAAGATTGAGTAGATTTGTTGCAAGTGGTATGATTATAACATATGAAATCAGTTTGGAAATCAAGTTTAAGCCTCAAGTATTCTAGTGGTTTTTAATTGATCCCTGTAATGATGACGCCGAAAAAAAGAAAATTCTTTCAAACGAAACGGAATAAAATTTAATTTCTTTGTACACTTGCAAGACTAATGAATCTTTTGAGAACTACACTGTCGTTGGCCTCATGCTAGCTCTAGCTCGCTAAAACTCTTCAAACAAGGGGAAAAAAAACAACTACACTATTAAGTAAAATCCTAAGCTAATTCTAACTGAGTGTGTGATACATAGCAATCAATAATACTCCTATTTTTCTACCTAAATTTGATTGTTAGATGTAACACCTTCACGTTGGAGAGGTTCAATCCTTATTACGATTTCTTGAAGTCCTGGTGCTGATGAAGTACTATTACTTGCTAACTCAGTTGTAGTAGAACTCCCGGCGTTAAAATTCTTTTGGCAAGTTTCAATAAGGCAGTTCCTACAAGTAGGGCAAGAAGAGTGGGAATTCAGCCATTTATCGATACACTTGACGTGGAAGCCATGATTGCACTTTGGCAGAACCTTAACTCTCTCTCCAACTCCAAATTCTGACAAGCAAATTACACACTCGGAGTCAAGCCCTGGATGTTTCAACTCAGTAGTGTAGGTTATAACCGGGAATGTCTTGAGGGCTTTTTTCTTGATTCCTGTATTAGCTAGCTTTGCTGTTGAAGAATTTCTATAGTTTGAGGAAGAGTCTAACACTGATACCAGGCTGCTGGAGCATCTTAATGCACACTTTATGATAGAATTCAAGGCAAGTGAACAAATCAAGGCACATACAAGTACTGACAAGACCATAATAACATTTGCATCAAATGTGTTGATGTGGCTGATTTCGGCCGCCGGTGGCGGCGCCATGGTGGCCTCCAGGTGGTTTTGTGGTACTGTAGTTGGTATTAGAAGTAGTCTTCTTGAGTAGTGGAAGTTCTCAGTGAATTCTTGAATGAATAGAGTGGATGAAGTTGCCATATAGAGCTTTTGGTTGGAAGTGTGTATTTGTGTTTTTCTTTGAATTGTTTCTTTGTTTGTTGTTGTTGAATGAATTGAAGTTTCCCCTGGAGGAGTTCCTTATAAAGGAGAAATTTAAAGGGGGAACAGGTGTAAAGTGTGATCAAAGGATAAACTATTTTATTTTCGTTAAGGAATATTTCAAAGTATCAAGCCATGTTTTAATTAATGGAGTAACTATGTTCACAAGCACTACTGCTTTTAAGAGTTTGTTAGAAACAAGTGGAGCCGAGCCCGTGTAACTTTTTAGAAGTATGTCCACTCTTTGGAAAAGAGAGATTGTTTTGACAAGGTTATTAAAGTAACAGTGAACATTCCATTCAAAACTTAAAAAATTACTACTAGTATTCAGTTGTTATTATTTACACCTTCGCTGTACATATACACAACTAAATTTCATTATAGATTTCATTTTTGTTAGAACTTTTAGTTTGGTAATGGAACTTGTCCAAAAGTTGTGATGGGCATAAACAATTCCATGGTTTATATGTATCGAGTTAAGAGCTATTGGGTACTTGGTTGGGAGCTTTGCTTGCCTCCTTTTTTTGGTATAATTATTTATTTTTATCAAGAATATCGTCTTTGGGATTAATATGTTGCATGTAGCAGTTAATATTGATTGTGCCTCTCATCATTTCATATTGATTGAGATTGTACTGATTATTAATATAGGAAAAGTGGTACCAAATGGTTGAAAAAGTACAACTTGGGTCTTGTAAATATAAATTTGTAAACCATATATTGGCTACTTTTTGATACGTGTGCTTCAGCTTTTCCTCTTTTTTATTAACAAAAATTTATCTGAGTGTTTTCATATCAATTTTAGATTCCTAGTGCATGACCAAATCTTCAGTTAGGCACCTAAGTTCCATAGTCTATTAAATAGTTCAAGTTGTTCGTGATTTTACCTGATCATCATATCAGTCCCGTTTAGGATGAAAAAGAATTATTTTTTAGTTAATTTATGGCCACAGATATATGGATGTCCAATGCACTGCGAAGTATTAGGATGATAACCTTGTCAAATCGAATAAAATCAAGTGGAAAATAGCTCCTGTTTGCATGGTAGTAAAAGCTTGAAACCATAAGTTCCCTTTCAATATTTGGTACCTTTTTAGCTTTTCCACTTGCTCTTTTTGTAAGTAATCCTGTAGATTCCGTGCACTAAACCATATCTTTGCTTAAGCTTTTTAGTATTTAACTATTCCCCATTTGGTTGGAATTTTGGAGAGATTACTCTCTTGCTGGATCAAATATTTGCTTCTTTCTACTTTGATTTTGATTGATACCTTTCATGTCTATCTTTAATATGATCTTTAGCCGTAAAGTAACAATTTAAAGGACTAATCAATTTCCTTGTATACGATCATGAGCTTTGGTTTTGTTGAGGACAGACAGATGGAGGAAACTATGGCTTTCAACATCGATATATAAGCTGATTGTAATTATTAATTAATGAGAAAGTAACGACAACACGTTATACAAAACTTGAAACAAAAATATAAACTATAATTTCCTATTGTATCCTTTTGATTTCTCCTAGTGTACTGCCACTACTTGTCAAAGTTTGTAAGTAATCATATAGATTCCTAGTACAACAAAATCTTAGTGTTTTAGCTGGTTCCCATTTAGTTCAGAGTACCTCTAATTTATAGTTTTGAGTTGATTTCTTGATTAAGATAGAATACTTGAGTGGCCAGTAATAAGCACCAACGTTGGCTTTAGAGGGAATAGAGCATGAAATGCTATCCGTCGATATTCACTTGTTTAGGTGCAAGTTTTGCATCAACGGTTTAGATATAAGTAAGAACAGTTAATTACCAGCAAGACAACTAAGGTGGTGAATATCACTTTTTGGGGACAGTTTACTGTTTAGACTATTTCACAACATTATATAGCAAAAAGTACAGTAATAAACAGCGGAGATGAGCCATTTACCATAATTATTATAAACCTTGCAGTCTTTATTCTTTAGGAAGGAATTTAGTAGTTTCTTATACAATTAGTTATAAATGATATTAATTATTAATGGAGGAAATACCTACAATTTATTGTTTCCAATACCACTTGCAGTTTTAATTAACACGTATCATCCAATTACTATGTGACCTTTTCTCCAGTGTGCTTATTTGCTTTTTCCACTTTAAATTTCCTGTAAGTTAAGCAACTCCATGGTTCTGAAAGGTTCAGATGTCATATGTAAATAAAAAGTGAAATAATAGAAATTAAGATTTAGTTACAATTATATAATATTACGTGGAAGAAGAAGCAACTTTACACTTTATTACAAAGAGAAAGGAGTTGTGGCCAGAGCTAGCAAAACGGGCCAGCTCAGCCCAAGCCTCGTAGGTTTTTATATTTGGTGGGTTAGGACGGCTCGGCCCGTCATATAAATGTGCCTTGAAATAGCCGGCGCAATCCAGTTCTCAGAGTGCTGCGGGCTAAGGCGGGCCGACCCTTCAATTTTTTAGAAAAAAGAATTTTTTTAAATCATTAAATATTTTTGCGTGACATATTCGATTAATCATGTAAACAACTTTTGTATGCTTAGAGCATACAAAAAGCTTGATATTTGTTTGAAATGCAAATTCTCTATATCTCTATCTCTTCTTTTTTAAAGTTACATGACAATTTTCTTTATACTTTTTTTTTCATTTTCCTCAGATTCAGGGATTGCTTCAATAAGTTTATATGCTGAGATTTTTTAATTTAGGATTAACATCACCTGCTGATTTCATCATTATAATCCATAAAAATTTTAAAATTCTTGAAATTTGCTAGTGGTCAATTTTTTTTTTTTTTTTGTATTTAAAATTGATCTTTTTCTATAATGAAGAGCAATTTAAATATAAATAATATATTAAAATAATCCAAACTGATCATTGGCCACTTAAAAAAAAAAGATTATTATTGGCCACGTAAAACTTTTCGAGTTCGTTATTAATTAAGCAAAAGAAAAACTAATTTTGTCATATTACATGCATGTCAAAAATCTAAATTCTAGTTGATATGGAAGGGTAAATGAGCAATATAAGGTTGGGGAATAGGGATTATAATTAATAATTTTTTTTATTTTTTAAATATTAAATATTTAATAGTTAATTAATTTTTGGCCCACGGGCCGGTCCAGCCCCAGCTTCAATCAAGCCTCAAAGGCCAACAGGTTGACTTGGGCCGAGCTTATAAGCCTCAATTTTAAATGGGCTCAAAAAATTTTAACCCAATCTTACCTAAGTAGTAGGTTGAGTTAGACTGGCCTCACGAGCCAAGCTCATTTTGACAAACTCTTAATTGTGGCGGAGTTAATTCACCCAAAGTCCTCCACTCTTTTATTTCCCTTTCTCACTACGCACTCATGACCCATTGTCAGTCAAAATCTTTTTAAGAAAAATCACTTTGTTGCAAGAGTATTGCTTCGCCTATATAAATTACCAGGAAAGCATTGCCATAATCTGTTGGTAGAAAATATTAATTACACTTATTCCTCATTAATTGCGTAAGAATTTTCAGAGGATTTATAATACTCTGAGCCAGTATTTTAAAAAGTCTGGGCGTAAGATGAGGCGTTTTACATATGCCTCAGCAAGGCATAAGCCGCGAGGCACGGGGCGTAACCTATAGATATTTAATTTTTAATATTTTATAAAATAATAGAATGACAGTAAATATTTATAAACAGGTAAAATTGCATAAAAATTGAAGAAAACTATAAATATGTGAAATATATATATATATATATATATATATATATATATATATGCGCTCCATCTCTACAAAAAAACTAGTCAAAACAATCTATTATATGCTACTTACAAGCACAAGTAACTTGAGTCTAATAGAATAAAGCTTTCTACATGGAGGAACAAAAAGGATGACTAACATGCAATTTGAACTTTGAACTTGCTGCTATGAAGGAGAATGGAGTTCTCTTTGAATTTGTAAAAAAAAAAAAAAAATTGTTGCTTTTGAGAGATATTAGGAGACTAGGGGACAAGACAAAGAATTGGGAAAGACCATGAATTAGGGCTTCAATCAATAAAAAGGGTCTTGAATTTTAAATTTAATACATTTGAGTTCCTTTTTAAACCTTTTGAGTAATTACCAAGCTGACTTTTGAGAATTTGGGTATTATTTGAGGGACTTATTCATAAAACTTTATTTTAATCTGAAAATGTCTTTGGGGCTTACGCTTCACTAAAAAAACGCGGCTCAAACGCCCGCTTGTACGCCCCGAACGCCCGACGTAAGCCCCAAACTGCTGGGTGCACGCCTCTTGAGATTTTCGCCGCACACCATCGCCTCGGGGCGTTTTTGGTGCGCCTCACCCCAGGCTCCCCCGAAAACGCCTTTTGAGACACTGCTCTGAGCCCTTTCGCACTTACTCTTAATTTTATTTTTGATATAATACTCATATTTTTCCACATGATATTAGAGCCAAACTTTAGTGAGCCCATTTAATTTGCGCAACCAATATATATCTCTTCATAATATATCTTTCGATTCAGACCATAGAGCTGCTTGATAGAACATCCGCAGCGGAAGCAAGCATACAATTCAGGCATCACATACATGTAAACTAGACAATAATATATAATTACGAGATTAGAAGCACTAACCTCTCATTGCACAGGTCTTTCACAAAGCAAGAATCCCGGGCTGCAGTCTTCTGCTATGGTCCTAGTAAGACCTTGGACGAAACTGCTTTGAGTGAGCAACAACAATACAACTCTAAAAGTCAGTTATTGGGTGAAAAACGTCTTCCTTATGTAGACTCGTTTTTCAGCCAAAAAGGACTCCAAAAAACGTGTGGGATTCTGCTTGTGCAAGTAAAATCCTACTCTAACTCTACAGGACGACTTTTTCCCCAAGTCAAATTTTACCCAAGTCAGTCCAGATTTTTACTAGGCTTAGCAGGGACCACAGAAATAATAAGAGACTACTAATTATAGTATTAATTAAAAAATTTGGATGAATTAATTCCTACTATAATTAATTGCAATTTATTCCACTAAAAAATTATAATTGAACTCCTCAACATGAATTTCGAAAATTCACTAACACTTATTTTAACACTCCTACGTTAAAACATCTTTTCTCTACTTGGTCCGTTCAATATACACTAAGTATACTAGCACAAGAAGTCGGAGTAAAATCACTCTCATATCTTGTGCTACAATCATCAAGATATTTTGCCCAATAATATCTTCGATTGTGAACATAGTTTATTAATTATGAGAACCGACACTTTAATCTTATGCGCATGAGCTAAGACTCCATACACTAAATTGTCTATTACATAATTAAACGACACACGTGTAACAAATGATCTATTTAAAATAGTACATTATTGAATTGAATAAATTAAATAATATTTGTTCCATAAAGAATAAAACATAATACTATGTATAAACCGCATGGTTAATAGCATATCCCAACAATCTTCCACTTAGACTTATAACCATACGTCTACAACTCTAATACCTATTCCTTCTACATGCTTGTCAAAAATCTTCTGTGGCAAGCTCGTTGTAAACGGGTCTGCCAAATTGTCCTCTAACGCAATCTTCAACACTCTTGCATCACCTCTCTAAGTTATGTCCCGAGTTATGTGATATTTATGCTCAATTTGATTACTCCTATTATGGCTCGCTTACTAACCTACTGGAGTAAGTAGTCTTGTCCGAAAGCCTCAGGCGAAAAGACAGCTTAAAAGTAACAAGGTTCTGAAAGAAAGACAAGCCTTAAGGCAACTAAAGCTAGGAAGGTAGGTTAAAGTGACTAGTCTTTCTTATCCGAAAGCAAGCAAGACAACAAGGGAGGTTTTAGGCAACTTGCTGGTTTCGAGATGGGTTTCCTTGCGGGTGTGTCCACTTGTTTTCCTATTCAAGTTCTGGTTCCAATTTCAGAAAGTTCAGATTCTTATTGCCACTACTTAGCATACACTGGTTAAAAGGTTAAATGGTTCATTTTTCTTAACTTCAGATGAGTTAGGTTCTTTACGCAAAGAAGCCAGGCGAAAAGTGCCCACGAAGATTATAAATAATATGTTAAAATCGAATCATCGACAAGATGTTTATCAGAGAGATTTTATTATGGGATACAATCGAAGGGCTCATAAAATTCAAAACTTGAGAAGTAAGGGAATATCGATGGCCTTTGTTGAACAGAGAGCGAACGGACGGCAAGTGACTTTGATCTCATGCTGGCCTTTACTTCGGCTACTAATAAGGGGGTTGGGGTTTGACAAATCAAGACTGGGGCTTCGTTTAGCCGCCTATGTAGTAAGAAAAACTCTGAGTTTGACGTTGAATAGCCATAGTGAGTTCATCACCAGTGGCATAAGCAGAGGAGGCATATGCGGTGGGGAGAAAGGCAATTTACCTCACTTCTTACAATTCCAGTTGAACCCGCAACAAAGCCAGCGTTGCTTTCGTGGGAGCAGTCTTGGTTCCGTCGAGTTTTCAACTGTACCGCTATTGTCACAATAAAGTACAATCGGTGCTTGAACTGCAGGAACTACATGAAGTTCTTTTAGAAAGTTTCCGAGCCAAACAACCTCTTTAGCTGCCTCAGATGCAGCCACATATTCGGCTTCCATGGTGGAATCAGCAACCTATGATTGCTTGATACTCCTCCAACTTATTGCTCCACCTCCTATAGTAAAAACATATCCTGAGGTAGATTTTCTAGAATCTCTATCTGTCTGGAAGTATGAATCAGTATAGCCAATAGGTGCAAGATCACCTGAGTGATAAACCAACATATAATTCCTAGTCCTTTTCAAGTACTTGATTATATGTTTAACGGCAGTCCAGTGTTCTCGTCTAGGGTTAGACTGAAATCTACTAACTATGTCAACAGCAAAGCAGATATCAGGTCTAGTACATAACATAACATACATGAGACTCCCTACAGCAGAAGCATAAGGGACCGTCTTCATCTTTTCTATCTCATCAGTCGTTTTTGGAGACTAATCTTTTGACAGAGAGATTCCATGTCTAAAAGGGAAAAAGCCTTTCTTAAAATCTTGCATGCTAAACCTAGTGAGAATAGTATCAATATAAAGTGCTTGGGATAAGCCTAATATCTTTCGCTTGCGATCTCGCATAAGCTTGATCCCAAGGATATGTGCCGCTTGTCCCAAGTCTTCATATCAAAACGCGAGGACAACTATTCCTTTACTGAATTCAACGTGCTCATATTATTTCCTATGAGCAAAATATCATCCACGTACAAAATCAAAAATGTAACTTTATCTCCATCCCACTTCTTATAGACACAAGACTCAGTTTCACATAGATCAAAACCGAAGATTTTAATCAAGGTGTCAAAACAAGTATTCCATGCTCTAGAAGCTTGTTTCAATCCATAAATGGATTTCTTTAATTTACACAACATGTGCTCATCGCCACTTTTTATGAAACCAACTGGTTGTGCCATATAGATGCGCTCATCAAGACTTCCATTAAGAAAAGCCGTCTTGACATCCATTTGTCAATTATCATAATCGTAATGAGCAGCAATGGATAAGAGAATCCTAATGGATTTAACCATGGCTATTGGCGAAAAAGTTTTCTCAAAATCGATCCTTTTTTTTTGAATAAACATTTTTGCAACAATCCTAGCTTTAAACATTTGCACCTTTCCATCCACTCCTCTCTTTTTCTTATAGATCCATCTACAACAAAAGGGTTCGACTCCAGTAGGTGGTTCGACAAGATCCCAGAATTGATTGGAGTACATGGACTCTATTTTAGATTTCATAGCAACAACCCATTTATCAGCATCTGTATCCTGTAGTGCTTCGTCGTAATTAAGAGATTATGTATTAGGCTCTTCAAGGATTCTATCATAAGATTCTCCCAAGAGCGCAAATCGGAGAGATTTTTTAATAATTCTCCCACTACGACTAGTCACTATAGGTGCACTCAGATTTTGTTGTTGAATCACAACATCATTTTCCGGAACTGAAGTCTCAATGTTATCCTCCACACGTTGCGGTGCTGGGATATCATTAACTTCTTCCTAGAGTGGAAGAGTGAGATGTCAGACAATTGCTCTTGTGCGTTCTGCTGTCTATTGACATTTCTCCCACTAGATAATGCAGTGGTATGTCAATATTGGCTTCCGAGATACGTTCCAGAGATGAGTCATTAGTTACTACATTACTTAATTCCTGTAAAACTTGTGAGCACGTGATTTTTACCGTACCCGAATTATCTTTATGAAAATCATTAAAACAATTTGTGATTAATTATTAGTCATTTTAGGATTTATTAGGTTCGTAATTGTTTAATTGATAGTTAATTAATTCATGAAAAAAAAAACACAAAAAATATTACGCATGGCTTTTAGGATATGTTTTACATTTTTTTAGGATTAAATTAGTAATTGGTTGTTTGATAAAATTGGAAAATCATAAAAAATAGTGCATGTTTACATTCTTTCAGTTTTAATGTTTAATTCTTAGAGTTAGCATTATTATTAATTTCATGAGTAGTTAGTTTTAACTTAATTTCATATTTTGGTAAAATTAGAGTTTAGTTATTGAGTAATCTATTTAGTAAAGAAGACTTTATAATTAAGAAATAAGGGAAGAAAGAAGGTAGATGGATTGGGCTAAGTCCTAAACTGAAAATGGCCCAAATTAAAACTTAAACCGGACCAGCCTAATTTCTTCATCAGCCCATGCCCCATTTCCCCTCATTTCCAGTCTGGACCGTTGATCTCATTACGATCAATGGCCAGGAACTCCCCTCCCTTTCCCTACTTAACTGTTCCTAAACACCCCACCCCCTCTTCACTTCGTTCCAAACAGACCCCCCTCTTCTTCAGATCCTCGTTCACCTTGTTCAGAAGACTCTAGAAGCTTCGAGCTTCCATGGCCATCTTCCCGGCCATTTCATCTATCAAAACCAGACCAAAATCACCCCAAACACCAACATCGCTCCAACCAATACTTCAATACTCCTAAAATCCCTGAAACCAAACGGATTTAAACAAAAATCAGAAAATCCCAAAGAAAAAAAGTGTTCAAAATCCAATTTCTGAAGGCGATTTGAGTGAGAACCGACCTTAGCCATGTGCTCTTGCTAAGAACACACGGTTAAGGTCAATTTTTGCTTTAAAATCCGAGTTTTCAAGAGGGTTTTCAAGGTATTTTCTGGTTTCTTTTCTGTTTTTTTAGGAATCTTAGTCCATTCATCTTCTACCCCTTTTCTGTTGTTCTTTTCAATTTTTTCGAATTTTTTTTTGTTAGAATTTTACAAAATAGCCAGATTTTGTTTTACTAGGCTAATCCGTAAACTAATACAAAAGTGGTCAAGCTATTAAGTGGTTACTATTTAAAGATTTGCGGATAAATTGTTGGAAGGTTCTGGAAAGGGGGTAGTCTGAAAGAAAGGAAGCTATGGGGGGTAAAAGGTATTTTTCAAAGTTAATAACCAATTCTGTTTTAGAGTTTGTTAGAGCTCACATGCAAAAGGAATCCAATCAGGTGGGAGAGTGGGGAATTTCTGGCGTGAGTGGGATCGGAACAGAAAAAAGAAAAAGAAATTTGGTGTGGGGTTGGGTCTGTTTTGGTTATAAAAGAACAGGGGTCGTTTCACAGAGGGGGGGATTTTTTTTAGGTTCTAGGTCTAAGATTGAAGGAAAAACAGAGACGAAAACAGAGAAAGAGAGTAGAGGAAGAAAGAAACAGAAAAACAGTGAGGGATTAGGAGAGAATTGAAGTCTGAAATACTGAGAAGGGGAGAGAAATCGGGAGCCAAAAAGAAGAGAGCACTATTTCTTTTTCTTTTGGTTTTGAAGAAGCAAGTTTCATCACGATATTCCTTCAAAAATACATTGATTCCCCAAGTCTTGAAGATAACTTCATTGACTGTTTTCCTATTGTTGCGGAGCTGTTGGATTCGATTTGCTTGTTGTTGGTCTGCTAGCTGTTTCTCTGTTTGATTACTAGTGAGATTGAGTTGCTGTTCTGTTCGTCTGTCGCTACCTTGACGAGGCCGTTTCGTTGTTCAATTAGCATAGGTCAGTGTCCAGCTTCTCATGTAATTTCGTTTCAGAAGTTTGAATAAACATGTTGTTTGATGATTATTGGCTCAATTTCTCGCATCTTTGACTTGCCGTTCATTCCATTTAAATTCGCTCATTCACTATTGACAAGCATGAGTATGGCACTGAATGGTTCTGCTGCATCTTTTATCACTTATACAGGAATCTGCCGCTGGTTCTCATTGTTTAAAACAACTGATGATTAGTTTATATGTGGTTATGCAAAGATTGTCTCATTTTGTCTTGTTCTGTTTTCACTGGCAAATGATAGCTCTTGCTATATTGATTCCTGATATGGTTCCTTTCTAAATTGACGATAATTGCTGGCTATGTTAAACATTTGATATAATAGAAAGTAGTGCTTTGTATAGTCGAACAGATCATTTTTTTGACATTTTACAGTAGTCATTGGTAGTTCATTTGCCTCACCTATTCTGATTGTTTAAGGTTTTTTAAAAGAATTAACATAAGACAGGCCCTTAATCATCATGAAATCTGAGCAGATTTAGGTAAAGCTGAGATTACATATCGAAGTTTTATGCCAAATTAATTTTCTGGTTTGTAATCAGTTATGTGTTAATTGAGTGGAATCCTTACTCGCTCGTTTGCAATTGTGTGAGATTTTGATAGAATACATAAAATCCATCTATTTCGGAGTGTAGTAGAATGCTGAAATTAAAAAAGTAGCATTGTTATTGTGCTAACAAAGTATGGCTGCTATTGCGATGAATAGTGGTTCTTGGACGTAACAAGGTTACAGTAACTGGTTGTTTTCGTTTCCCTGCTGCTGTTTTTTGCGAAAAAAGTAGAGGCGAGCCATATAACCGACTACGACCACTAATGGCCCTCTTAAATAATTAAATGCAGGGCTAGAACGAATAAGCCTTCAAATTTTAGTAATTAGTTCTTGAAGCTCGATTAATTGTGTTGCCACTATGGGTACGGATCCCGTGACATAGTGACAATACGAACTTCGGGGGTGCCTTTTAGGTGACCCGATTTTAACATTTTTAAATAATAAAAGCTCTAAAACTAATTTGAGGCGTGCCATACTAAATGAAATTACAAACATATGGCCCTCATTAATTAAACACTTAGAAAATCGAGGCGTGCTATTCAGTAAATTTCATGGCCCTCGGAAAGTTAAAAACGCGTAGCTGCTTTAGGCGCGTTATTTTAATAATTGAATTTCCTAAACTCGGGTGCGCATTTATGTGACCCAAATCCAAAATCCCGATGTTTAATTAAAAGATGTTACAAATTACGGGTGCATTTATGTGACGTGATTCGTGACATATTTTGATTAACATTGCAATTCTCTAATAATTTTAAAAAAAGCGGAAAAGCGGAATAAAGCGAAATGCACTATAGGCTAATAACAGGTATTAAAATTAGATAATAAAGCCGATTGTGACAATAAGCGACCGTGCTAAAACCACGGAACCCGAGGGTGCCTAACACCTTCCCGCGGGTTAACAGAATTCCTTACTTAGAATTTCTGGTTCGCAGACTTCTTTATGAAAGTCGAACTTTTCCTCGATCTGGGATAAAACCGGTGACTTGGAACACCAATTTAAATTTCCAAGTGGCGACTCTGAAAATAATTCAATAATCCCATTTCGATCAATGTCACTTTAATTGGAAAAACTCATTTTTATACATTTTCCTCTCCTCGGAGGAGTGTACGAAAAGAGGTGTGACAAAACTAGTTTACTTCTAGGAATATGGTTCATTGAACAGTCCTCTTCTAAAAATCTGGCATTTGTCGTAACAATTACCTTCTTTTCTTTGGGAAAATAAAATAAACCGCCTTTAGTTCCTTTTGGACATCCAATAAAAATGCATACTCCTGTCTTTGATTCCAATTTATCCGCTTTTTCAGCACATGTCGGACAATCCCAAACCTGAATATGCCATAAACTTGGCTTGCGCCCAGTCCACAATTCTGCTAGAGTTGAAGGTACTGACTTTGAAGGAACCAAATTTAGAATATAATTTGTTGTTTCTAAAGGATATCCCCAAAAGTAAGAAGGCAAATATGTATAACTTAGCATTGATCTAACCATTTCCATAAGGGTTCTATTTATTTTTTTTTCACACCATTTTGTTGTGGTGTTCTTGGGGCAGATAATTGAGATGTAATTTCACAATCTGGTAAGTATTTAATAAATTCTGCATAAAGGTAATCACCACCACGATCAGACCGTAATGTTTTGATATATTTATCATGTCGTTTCTTCGTTTTCGTCTTAAATTCTTTGTATTTCTCAAAGCATTCAGACTTACGGTGCAATAGATAAATGTATCTATATTTTGAGCAATCGTCTATGAAAGTCAAAAATAATCAAAACCACCTCTTGCTTGTATATTTATAGGGCCACACAAATCAGAGTGAATTAATTCTAACTTATCGCTGGCTCTATTTTCTTTTGAGGGAAAATGTCTCTTGGTCATTTTACCTTCTAAACAGGATTCGCATGTTAGCAATGCCACCACTTTCAATGAACTCAAAGGTCCATCAAAGACCAATCTCGAAATCCTATTTAGATTTATATGACCTAGACGTAAGTGCCATAAATAAGTTTGGATCAATTCATAAATACGTTTTTTTTATGTGGCAGATTAATGTTATTTATTCTTTTGGTTGTTGTAGCACATGAGGAGATATATCAAGAATAAAAAGGCCATGTCTCTAGCAGCAGTGTAGATAAATAGTTTATTAAACTTAATAACAACAGAGTTATTATCAAATAAACATGACAACCCGCAGCCATTATTTCGAAACTGAGATCAAATTCCTTCTAATAGAAGGTACGTAGAGAACATCTTTCAAAACTAAAACTCTATCACTACTAAATGAAACTCTAATATCTCCTAATGCTAAAGCTAGTGTTGGCTCGCCATTGACTTGAAAAACGCAAACTTCATTCTCACTTAGCCGCCTCGTTTCGTGAAATCACTGCAAAGTAGTGCAGATATAATTAGTGGCTCCTGAATCTACACACCAAAATATAATAGAGACAGCCGCTAAACAAGTTTCAACGACATTTCAATTCGAATTACCCGGGATTGCTTTTTGTGATGCCCAGGTTGCTTGCAATGATAACACTTTCCTTTTGGGCATTTTCACACCAGTTGCACCTGTAGGTGCCAAAACCTTTTGAACCTTCTTCTTTTTCTTACCGCCTGTTGACTTAGAAACCGAAGCTTTCTAAACATTCAGTGCCACAACTGGAGCTTCTTGGTTGATAATAGATTATGCCACTTGCAGCTCATTCAACAATTTCGCTAGTGACAAATCCATTTGTTCATGTTATTGTTCACACGAAATTGTTGAAAACTGTTAGGCAGAGTCTGCCGGACCATCTCAACTTGAGATTCCTTATCAATCACAGCTCCAAAGACCTCCAGTTCATTCAGAAGACTCATCATCTTCAGAACATGGTCCCTGACCGATGTTCCTTCAGCCATCTTGGTGTTCAAAAAGGCTTTCATGGTTGTCTGCTTAGCCACATGATTTTGCTCACTGGACATCTCTTTCAGACTTTTGAGCATGTCATAAGCAAACCCCATAGACTGATGCTGATGTTCCAAACAATTCACCATAGAGGCAAGAATATAACATCGTGTCATCTCGTCATCCTTGACCCATTTGTCATAGGCCTTAACCTGATCATTAGTAGCATCTTCATCAGGTTTTTCTGGGCACTCCTCAGTGATTACAAATTTGTAACCTTTAGCAGTTAGGATAATATCAAGGTTTCTTTTTAAGTCAACATAATTCAGTCCTTCTAGTTTGTTTTGGTTCAAAATTGAGGTAAGTGGGTTGAATGAAGACATAGTTAATCTGGGAGATATTCATATTAAATAGATCATTAGTTATGCAATTAAAATAATTAAATTTAAAAATATCACATTACACATATAACCATGCTCATTGAACAATTATATTCGTTAGGGAAACTTAACTATTAATGCAAAATATATGAGTTATGTAAGATATTTACCCTATAAATTAAAACAAGACCAACTCAGATGGAGAGTAAACTATTAATTTAAGATAGGTAAATATCACTTTTATAAACTTTAGTTTCATTGAATCAACATGTAACTCAGTTGGAGAGATAATACAAGTAATCAAATAACTTGAGGAAAACTACAATAATCATCTATAATGAACTTATCCGATGTGGAAGAAGACCTATGTCAACATATAAATTCATTATATTACTAAACATGATTGGAAACCATGTTAATTGAACCCTACCATCACTGTTTTCTTTTTTAAAAAATTATAAATTTGTTTTTTCAAAAAATAGAAAAATGGCCAAAAACCCATCTAAACGACCCCGAATGCCAAAACGAGAACGTACATCATAAGCAAAAATCATGAGTATTGCTCACTGGTTCGATGAACCTATCAAATTTGAGGTCAATCGGAGTTCAACAGAATTTCAGAATTCCAAATTCATGCATGTTCGCAGAATTCTATTTTTGGCGTTTTTACGGGTTTTGATTATTTGATTCGTTCAAATCATATAATATACTTATATATGTTAATTCATGATTTCAGAACTCAAAATAATATTATTATTACAATGTTATATAAAAACTATTTTCGAACAAAATTGGGAAAAACAGAATGTTTTTCACCCGTTCAAAACGCCACTGTTCATAATTTCATATACTAATCCATAATTTCATAATTAATAGTATTCAAAACAGTCACATTTTTAATAAAACAACACTGTGATTATGGACAAAAACGCAACTAATACAGATTGTCAATATAACACCACTCTCTTGCATGTATATATTAATCCATAATAACAGAATTAATAGTATTCAAAAAACAGTGACGTTTTTATTAGAAACAACACTTTTATTCAACAAAAACACAATAAAAATATATTGTCTTTACATATAACACCACTGTTTTTGCATATGTATATTAATCCATAATTTCAGAATTAAAATACTAACTTAAACAGTCACATTTTTGACATAGAATAATCATACCAAACATGTATCATTAAACAACACGTTTTAATATTACTCTATTCATACTGTATTACATTAATTAGATATAAGACGGAGCCTGATACCAATTGATAGAACATGCTCAGTGGAAGCAAGCATACAATTCAGGCATCACATACATATAAACTAGACAATGATATAATTACGAGATTAGAAGCACTAACCTCTCATTGCACAGGTCTTTCACAGAGCAAGAATTCAGGGCCGCAGTCTTCTGCTATGGTCCTAGTAAGACCTTGAACTAAATTGCTTTGAGTGAGCAAGAATAATACAACTCTAAAAGTCAGTTATTGGGTGAAAAACGTCTTCCTTATGTAGACTCGTTTTTCAGCCAAAAAGGGCTCCAAAAAACGTATGGGATTCTGCTTGTGCAAGTAGAATCCTACTCTAACTCTACAGGACGATTTTCCCCCAAGTCAATTTTTACCCAAGTCAGTCAAGGTTTTTCCTAGGCTTAGCAGGGACCACAGAAATAATAAGAGACTACTAACTATAGTATTAATTCAAAATTTTGGATGAATTAATTCCTACTATAATTAATTACAATTTATTCCACTAAAAAACTGCAATTGAACTCCTCAATATGAATTTCGAAAATTCACTTACATTTATCTTAACTTCCTATATTAAGGTCACAAATACCAGTTAATTAAATTAAATCACTGATAATTTGATTTAATCAACTAATTAAATCCTTTATAATTCCGCTTAAACTATTTCATGTGACAGATACAAAATTTACCGACCGGATTTACACATGAAAACTTATAAGCTTACATAAAGGGGTATCATCAAACTCTAAACCGAGTCATGGATTCTATCAACTAATTATTATTTCACAAATGCTATTCGTTATTGTCCAATCTATTAGGCATACACTAACTTTGAATAGAGTTGTACCTTTTGATAAATCAAAACAATAAATAAATCACATTGATCATAATAATTATATCAATATTAGGAGTATAAGCTCATTTAATGAATTAGAGAAAAATATTTTTTATATATTCAGTACAAAAACATCTTTTCTCTACTTGGTCCGTTCAATATAAATTAAGTATACTAGCACCAGAAGTCTGAGTAAAACCACTCCCATATCTTATGCTACAATCATCAAGATATTTTGCCCAATAGTATCTTTGATTGTGAACATAATTTATT
The DNA here is from genome assembly GCA_002018475.1 of Nicotiana obtusifolia. NCBI lineage: Eukaryota > Viridiplantae > Streptophyta > Magnoliopsida > Solanales > Solanaceae > Nicotiana > Nicotiana obtusifolia. Next base: position 112,026 of record MCJB01048675.1, on the reverse strand, counting down.
AATTATGAGAACCGACGATTTAATCTTCTGTGCATGAGCTAAGACTTCATACACTAAATTGTCTACTACATAACTAAAAGACACACATATAACGAATGATCTATTTAAAATAATAGTTTATTGAATTGAGTAAAGTATTATATGGATCTCTTATAATATTTGTGAGATAATTGATAAAATCTTTGTTAAGTGCTGTTTGACAAGATAGAATGGTGGTAAACATAAGAATTGAAAGGAGTAGAACTGACATGGATTTTTCTCAGTCCATCCATATAGAAAAATTATAGTTATATCAGAATAGTTCGTCAGTCTTTAATATTTTACTAATCTAGATTGTTAAATATATGATAGAGACTTATAATACGGTAATGCTTAGTGTTTTTGTTAATACTTTTGTTCCTGTTTTGTTGCTCATAAAGTACCGATAACCACTTTTTCGACACTCCATTTATGGACTCGAGTACACTTGTAAAATATGTTGATATTATTGTCCCATTCACATAAAATATAAAGAAAGAAATCTAGTAGATTTATTCTATGCGTAGGCATCAACTAATTAACAAATTTTATTCACGTGATAATCTTCTGATAATGGAGGTTAATGGATAATAGCAGAAAATTGTAGGAAAGGATAAAAAGATTTAAAGAAACAGAAAAAAAGGGTAATGAGGTTGGAGCTTAAAAGAATGCCCCACTCTTGAAAATAGAAATGGCGCCGGTGGTGTTGAAATATAACATCTCTTGCTATGGCAATTGACATGGATTATATTTCACTTTTTTTGGGAAAATTCCTCGTAGATTATGAGTTATATATCTTTGTACTTGGATTAGGATTCACTTGATGGATATATTCTTCACTCTAATTTGTAACTTAATTCTCTATGTTCTTTGTTGCAACAACAATATCATCATTATATGATCATAATCAGCTATTATAGTCTCAAGGGTCGGAATATTACATTACATCACTAGTCCAACACAATTTCTTTTAAAGGCACGCTCGAACTAAGAAATTTGGCTTTTATGTATTTTTAAATTTTAAGTGTACATCTTCGCACATAGATGAAAATATTTTAGAATTGAGGCACAAATTTCCAATGGCAACTCATTTGAACCCTTATTTTAATTATTCTTTGTTTTTGGGTTAAATATTTTAATTATTAATTCATTTCAAATGTCCCTTGAAATATGTATTAAGATTTTCCTAAAAAAAAAAAAAGGCTTATATACATTTTGCTACCAATTGCAATTTATGATTTGCTACCGCTCGCAAAACATTGTTGTCTTGTAGGAGTTCTTTGTCAACCGCCATCTAATTCATAGATTCTTACTGAAGTCTTTTTTCGGAATATAAATAAAGAAAAAAAGATGCGGCACTATGACTTTTTTAAGATTTGGCGAGCATCTAGAATGACTAGAGCCCAAACCTTCATTTATCGTGCCCGTTGTCCCCCGTTTGATTTTCCTTTCATAAGGGTTGTTGTGTAACAAGTGCATAATGTTCCTTATTTTTTGACTTTGGACCCACCAAAGTAGTTCCAAGCTGCATTGTCATTTTTATCTTTTCTTCTCTAAAGGAGAAACACATGCATAATTTAATTTATATTTTTGCGTGGCTCCAAAGCAGCATAGCCACTTCGAAAGGCCACGTTCGTCTGTTTATTCTTTGAAGAGACGATGAACAAAAAGAAGAAGAAAAAAACATAGTTGACTTTTAAAAAGTATAGTTGAAAATCAAAGAATTTAAAACAATTGGAGTGAATATATGGTAGAACTGTCACATACATGGTTCCTTCAACTCCTTATGAGAAATCCCACATGGTGTGGAGCCAAAGCAAAGAGAGAGTGGCACTTTACTGTTTAGTGATAGGAAATTATTGAACTATAAAAAATATAAGTGCAAAGGTTAGCTGTGCATTATAACTGTATGAATGTGATCCTTCCCCATTGCTACAAAAGTATATGGGTCATGAAATAGTTGGGACAATTTGTCTTCTTCTTTTCTTCAATTTATTTTTCTGACAATACTGTATCTAGGCCTTGTGAGATCCTAGATAAAAGTCTTAATTGATTATTTTCTTTCAATTATGGTGGGGCTGGGAAGAGGATTTAAATATCTTCATTGCCAGACCACCAATTTCAGAATTTGTTTATAATGAAATTATTATCAAAAAAATATAACAAAGACATTAATAAGGACGATAAGATTAGCAATAGCAAAATCATATTCAAATAAAAGGTATTCTGACATTAACTTAATAATTAGTATTTAATGTATGAGATAATATTTAATGGGTATTGGACTTATTACTATTGGCATATGGATAATAGACTAAATATTAGTATAAAAATTTTGAATTTTCGGATATCTAAAAGTCCGAAATACCAAATCCAATATCCACTCAAAAACCAAAAATTTTAAAAATTAAATCTGAAATCCAATCCGTAATTTAAGAATCCAAACCAAAATTCAAAAAGCTTTTGATATGAATTTTAGGTTTGCCCACACTATAGTGCGAGTTCATATATAGGTAAAATGACCTAAATACTCAATACTCACGAGGTTTTCTATGTAAAAGCTCCTTTGACATTGGTTAATTCATGAATTATTTAAAACCAAGTTTAAGTGTGTTAATCAAGCAGTCAAATCTTTGGAAAAGATAATACTCAAAAGTTAAACCCAGGTTTTAATTTCTCGATTCCTGTCAATAATGTATCCGGATAAAGAAAATAGGTAGTAACTATTTTTTGACAGGAATAAACATAAGTTTAATAAAGAACCCGAAATAAAATTTAATTATTGTATACACTTGCAAAACTAAAGAATCATTGGGAAGCTACACTTGCGTTGGCCTCATTCTAGCTAGAAAAAAGAAAGAAACAATTAAACTAAAGCTAAGCTTCTAGATACTACTCCTATTTTTCTAACAAACTTAGATTATTAGATATAACACCTTCACGTTGGAGAGATTCAATCCCAATTATGATTTCTTGAACTGGTGCTGATGTAGTAATATCGGTAGCTACCTGAGTGTTTGAAATTGTAGTTGTAGTAACAGAAGTGCCTCCGTTTATAACTTTTTGGCAAGTTTCAATAAGACAATGCCTACAAGTAGGACAAGAAGAGTGGGAATTTAGCCATTTATCAATACACTTGACGTGGAAGCCATGGTTGCACTTAGGCAGAACCTTAACTTTTTCTCCAACTCCAAATTCTGATAAGCAAATTACACACTCAGTGCCAACCCCCGGATATTTCAATTCTTTAGTGTAAGTTATAACTGGGAATGTTTTGAGGGCTTTTTTCTTGATCCCTGTATTGGCTAGCTTTGCAACAGAAGAGTTTGTATGGTTTGAGGATGAGTCTGCCAATACTCCGCTAGCACATCTCAATGCACACTTTATTAGACAGTTCACTATAAGTGAACAAATTATGGAACATATAAGTACAGACAAGACCATCACAACATTTGCATCAAATGATGGTTGATCTGTTGTGTCGTGGTTGATTCCGGTTGCCGAAGGCGGCGCCACGGTGACCTCGGGGTGGTATTGTTGTAATGTAGTTGGTATTAGAAGTAGTCTTCTTGAGTAGTGGAAGTTCTCCATTAATTCTTGATTGAATATAGTGGAAGTAGTTGCCGTATAGAGCTTTTTGAATGTGTTTTTCTTTGAACTGTACTTTCTTTTGTTCGTTGGTGTTGAATGAATTGAAGTCTCTCCTTGGAAGCAGTTTCTTATATAGGACACGTTTATAGGGCTAACAGGTGTAAAGTGTGATTAACTCTTCTTTTTTTTTTTTTTTTTTTTTTTTGAGTCTTAATTAATATGAAAGATATTTTATTTCAGAGATCTAAGCCAAGTTTTCACTAACTAGCTTTAATTATTTCTAATCTAACGCACTATAGATAAGAGTTTATTATAAGCAATTGCCAAGTAGACCAGCCCGGGTATTATCTTTTAGAAGTAGGAATTTTCTTCTTTGGAATCGAAAATGCTTTGACAAGGTTATTAATTAAGCTAATGGGCTATCCACTCAAGATGGAGCCACCCCCACTTTCATTGCCGACTGCCGAGTAGGCTGCCACGTGGATATGGGCATTATTGTGAATCAAATTTCCAAATAAATCATATTTGGGACCCAAATAATTAATGCTTAATCGGGAGCCCTAAAGCCCAAGAAGGGTTCAAGAAATTTCCCTATTCTCTCCACAACATGGAAAAGTTGCAAATGATTTCTTCTTATCTCATTAGACTTGGATTGTGGGGATGAATTATGTGTGTTGAAGTGTCCTTTCCATCCCCATTTCATCTCATTGTCTTTGATTTGCAGTAGGAAACACATTAATACACAAACCTTAAATCCATCTGATATTTTACCTTAGCTACATATACGATGTCAAATATATAGTAGTAGCTCCTCCTTCACTTTTTACCCGTATTCACTACCTTTATAATACTTGACTAGATAAAGCCATAAAGGAGAATTTAAGGTGGTCAATAGAGGAAAATATTGACAAGTGGGGAAACAAATTGGACCAAGTTTTTATGATTGTCCGAATGGAAAACTTCAGTATCTAATTTGATAAGCTATTATATTACATACATGATTGGCAAGGAGAAATTTCAGTGCCTGTCATTATTTCAAGTCGATTGAGATTGAACATATTAGTAATATGGAAAATGATACCAAAAGGTATAAAAAGTACTAGAGTCTTGTAAATATAAATTTGTAAACCATATATTGGCTACCTTTTGCTATGTGTGCTTTAGCTTGTTCTCTTTTTCTGAAACTATGAGTGCTTTCATATAAATTCTAGATTCCTAGATACATGACCAAATCTTCCGTTAGGCACTTTTAAGCGGGGGCAAATATAGCGATGAACTAATGGGTTTAACTGAATTTATAGTTTTTGACACGGGTAAAAATTATATATAAAATTTTATTAAAATAATAAAATAATAAATATGAACTGATAATTTGAAAGTTGAGTCCAATACTACAAACCTTTAAAGTTGAGTCCATAAAATTTAAATCATGGATCCCTCTTCTTTTAAGCTCGTCTATTAAGTATACTAGTTCAAGTAGTTTGAGATTTCACCTGAGATCAGTCCCATGCATATAGCCTATAGGATCACATATTTGCTTTTTTGTTAATCTAAATTCACACATATATTGACCCCACGTGTTACGAAGTACTAGGATTAAAACCTTGTCAAATCAATTAAAATCAATACATGGTAGTAAAAATTAACTTTGAACCATATCTTCCCTTCCATTGGTTAACCTTTCAGCTTTTCCAAGTCATCCACTAGCTCTTTTTGTAAGTATTCCTGTAGATTCAGTGCACTAAACCAAATCCTTGCTTTAGCTTAACTTTTACCTAGTCCCACTTGGTTGGAATTCTGGAGAGATTTGGATCGAATGTTTGAATGTTTCTACTTTAATTTAAAGGACAAATCAATCACCTCGTATACTATGATGAGTTGGAGTTTTGCGGAGGATCGAAGACAATGGATGTCAACATAATATGTATAATTAGCTGATTGTACATTAATGAGAAAAATAACATGTTGTAGAAAAATAGAAACCGTATCTTCCACAACATATATAAGTAACCTTTTCCTACCTAGTGGTGTTGTTCTTTTAATTTCTCGTAGTATAATACTACTACTAGTTATTTTGTAAGTAATCATATAGATTCCTAGTATAACAAATTCTTAGTGTTTAGCTGGTTCCCATTTGGTTCAGAGTACCTTTCAAGTTTGAGTTGATAACTGCAGGTTTAAGATGTAAAATATACTCGAGTGGCTACTAATTATAACCACCAAATGGTAAAATCACTTTCTCAAACTTGAAACTCATCCTCAAATTTTGTAACTCGTCTTCAAAAATTAGCCTGATGCATAAATAAACAATGTTTTGAAAATAATTTTCGAAAAAAGAAAAAAAATATTATATGGAAAAACGAGTCCTTAGATCCGACTTCCGAGGTTCTAATCTCGCCATAAGCTGATACCCTTTTACCTTCGCTTTCACTATTCACGATCCATGTTAGTCAAAAAACTTTTTTCAAAAAACTCACTATACAAATTACCACAAAAGAAGAGACCTAATTTGTATCGTCCAACAGGATAATTAAATCTAGGAGTCCAATATTCGAATAGTCACTCAACTATCCTAAATTATATGTTAAAGTTACTTTTCTTTCTTTTGTAATAACAAAGTCATTTAACTATGCTTATAGCACTCAGAATGTCACTCAACTAGATTTTCCAAATTTTAGATTGTCAAATACCTATTTTACCCTCTAAATTATAAACATTTATCTTCTTCTTTTATTTTTTTTACTTTTTAATAGTATGATTTTTTTCTTTTTAATTTACATTATAGACTTACCTATATAACAAATAAATTTTATTTATAAATTAAAAAATAAAAAGTATTTAAGCATATATAATGCTGGAATAATAAAATAATGAGCATAGTAAAAAAATTAATTAGAATAATTTGTTCATAATAATTTTAATATTAACAACAAAAATTAAAAAGATTATTTACACAACTGAGAATGAAAGAAAATAAAGGTTGTAAAATATATATTCCATGCACATAAATATAAAAATAATTATTTAAATAAAGGTATTTTTCTAATATACATTATATATGGTTGAAAATTATGCTCAATTATATTATTATTCCGTCATTATATGAGCTGAAAACTAATTTTTTATTTTTTATTTTATAAATAAAATATATTTTTCTATAGGTAAGTCCACAATATAGATTAAAAAGAGAAAAACTTATAATATTTAAAAAGTTAAAAAAATAATAATACTTTAGAGGTTAAAATAGGTATTTGACAATAAAAAATTTGAAAAATCTAGTTGAATAACCTTCTGAATGCTATATGCATAGTTAAGTGACTTTGTTGTTACAAACAAAAAAAAATGATTTTAACTGATAATTTGGGATAGTTGAGTGACCATTCGATTAACGAACTCTTAAATCTAGTGCTCCAAATTTTCTATTCTTCCCTTTTTAGACTTCAGGTTCTAGTTCTCATTTCTCTATTTTATATTTGCTGATGCCTCCTAATCTCTAGCTAATCACATAAACATATCCTTGTAGATTTGGAGACAATTCTTTTTTCCAATTTGGATTAAGATTGACTAGCGGCCCTACTTGCCGTATGTTGTATGATCACGAGGCACCAGATCAATTTTGGAGTTAAGTTAAGCTTAGGTATATTCTTGTGGCTTGTAATTAAAGCAAGATAATCTTTGTGATATAGCAGTACTTGATAAAATCTTTGTTAAGTACAGATTGTTATTTTTAAAGATAAAATGGTGGTAAACAGAAGGCTTGAGGTCGAAGGTGTAGAACTGACATGGTCCTTTTCGTTTTGCTCTTATTTCTTACTTATATTTTTGCTAATTAAGATATTAAATTATGATTAGGACAAGCTTAAGATAAGGTGATGCTTACTGCTTTTGTTAATGCTTTAGTTGCTCCTCTTTCTCTTTGTTGCTCATAAAGTATTAGCTATAATCACTTTTGACCCACCACTGACGAATGTGGTGGAATGATTGAGATCCCTCCATCATTAATCAAAGCTTTCGAATTTAAGTCGAGAGATCGAAAAATTCCTAAGTAGGGAGGGTTTCCTTCCTAAATGGTCATGTGCGATGCAATTTAATTAGTCTAGTCAGCAGTGAGTTTTAATCCCAAATGGCTAAACAAAAAAATGTATTACCAGACCCTATCCAGTTCTAAATGCAGTACACTTGTAAAATATTTTGATATGATTGTCCACCATTTTAAAAGATAACGAAACACAATCAAGTTGATTTTATCTATTGGTAGGCATCAATTTATTAACAAAATGTATTCACGTAATAATCTGTTGATATGGAAGTAAAAGGATAACAGCTTGAAATTTTCAGAAAATGATAATTAAAAAAATTGAAATTACAAAAGGTAGTGCGGTTGGAGCTTAAAGAAATATACCATCTCTTGCTAGTGTAAAGAGGCAACTGGCCGTGGATAAGATTTCACTCTTTTTCTCTCAAAATTATTTTAGAGATTGAACTTCAAAACAAATAGGAGTTCAAGATCTTTTGCTCTGCGGATAAGAATTACATCGTCAATAACAACGATTCTCGTAGAAGTTTTTTAAATGTTCGATTTTCTTCCTAGCATGTCACGACATGATTAGGGAGTTGTGACTAGGGTGTATATGGACCAGATTGATTCGGTTTTTATCAAAATCAAATCAAATTAACTATATCGGTTTGCATTGATTTGGTTTTGTCAGATTTTGTCTGGATTTTCAAGGTTTTTTTTTGTTACATGAGTATTATTTCAATTACTTTGTTAAATTTTTAATAAGTAAATATATGTTTAGTAAAAACTAAAAAAATTGATAAATATATGATCTATTAACATATTCTTATGGGAGAATTTTCTTAGTAGCATAAGATATTTATTTTTTAGTCGTGTGATAATAATTTTTGTTGGTGTACACTTTCAAGGTTAATTGAATTTAATAATTAAACATAAAAATCAATATGATACCTATATAATGCTATGTTCTATTTAATTTTAAATTATCGAAATACCACTTCTGTCACGACCCTAACCCCGAATCCGGTCGTGATGGTGCCTCTCGTGAAGACAAGGCCAGCCAATTTAACCAAAATCTCCTTCTAAGCAGTCAGTTAACAAGAAAACAATACAAGCATAGTTTAATAGCAATCATTCGCGGAAAAATGTAGCTAATCATCCTGACAACAGTCCAAACCGGGGTGTCACAATGTCATGAGCAACTAATGAATCCTAATAACAAGGTTACTAATTACAATGTCTGGCACAACTTTTGAAGAACATAGGAACAACAAGATGAAAGAGATACGGGGCTGCGGACGCCAACAGCTACCTCGTAGTCTCTGGATCACCGCCTGGACAGGAGGAATCAGTACTCCGGAGCGGAACCAACAACGCCTGAATCTACACACATGGTGCAGGGAGTAATGTGAGTACTCCGACTCAGTGAGTAATAAATATAAATGACGACTGAAAGTAAGGAATCACATAAGGCACAAGGCATTCTATAATGAAGCATTAAAACATCATTCAAAATCAGTAAATCAGTGAGAAATCAAGTAAAACCTCCTTTCATCAGGTAAAAACATGTAATCCTTTAGGTAAATAATGTGAAGTAAAACATTGCCCCTCGGGCTATATATATATATATATATATATATATATATATATCAACAAATCCGCCCCTCGGGCAATATCATAAAACAGTACCAGCCCCTCAGGCTCAAGTCTCAGAACAATATCGGCCCCTCGGGCTATCACATAATACAACATCAGCCCCTCGAGCTATCACATAATACAATATCAGTCCCCTCGGGCTATATTTCACACACACTGGGTACCCGCACTCACTGGGGGGTGTACAGACTTCGGGAGGGGCCCCCTTACGGCTCAAGTGCAATATCAAGCCACCTCGTGGCATATCTCTAGGCCCTCGGCCTCATATCAATCAAGCCACCTCGTGGCGTATATACAGTATCTCAGGCCTTCGGACTCATATCAGTCACAAGCCACCTCGTGGCACATAAAGTATCTCAGGCCCTGGGCCTCATATTAGTCACAAGCCACCTCGTCATATAAAGAATCCCAGGCCCTCGGCCTCATATCGCTCAGTAGAACCTCAATATCTAGCCCTCGGCCGCACTCAGTCAGAAAATCATCACAAGCCCCTCGAGCATAGTAAAACAGTAGTTCTCAGCCCAAAATATTATTAAAATATCATTTAAGTCTCAAAACTGAGTAAAAGTGGCTGAGTTGTAAAATAGCGAAAACAACATGACTGAGTTCAAGAAATAAGTCAAAATAGTGAGGAAACAGTGATAAAAATTCCCGAAGGGTTTAAATAATTGGCACGAAACCCAAATATGGCAATCAACCCAAATCATAATGATAACAAATAAGTTTCAGTCAAATACGCGGAACAAATCATCATTCGGGATGGACCAATGTCACAATCCCCATAAGTAAACGACCCTACGCTCATCATCGAGCGTGTGTCTCACCTCAATATAGCGCTACGATGTACAATCCGGGGTTTCAAACCCTCAGAACATCATTTACAATCACTACTCACCTCGAACCAGCTAAATCCCTAGCCCGCGACGCCTTTGCCCTTCGAATTGGCCTCCACGCGCGTCGAATCTATCCAAAATCAGAACTAATATGTCACAATATGCTGGGGTAACAAGCCCAATCTAAACAAATTGGAAAATACCAAAAAATTACGAAATTAGCAAAACCCGAGCCCCAACCTACTTCTCGAAGCTCAGAATCTTTTTTTTTTACATCAACGGGTTCCTTATCTTCCAACGAGTTCAACCATACAAATGTTATCGAATTCCGACATTGGATCGACCTCCAAATCTTTAAATCTAAACTTAAGGATTTCCCACAGATTTTTTCAACTTAATTCACCAATTAATTACTAAAATAGCGATTTACTGGGGTAATTTGACCAAAATTGAGTTAAGAACACTTACCCCGATGTTTTCCTTGAAAGTCTCCCTAAAATCGCCTCACAATTAGCTTCAATCCGAGCTCTATAGCTCCAACTATGTTTAGGATGGCCGAAATCCCTTCTTTTAAGAATTTGTCCAAGAAAGTCCTCTTTGGATATATTCTTGAGGCTGATTTTGCTGTGATTTAGGGTTTTTTGGAGATGTTTCTCCTAGATGGTAACGACAGTGAGTTTTGCAATGGCCAGTGGGTACTGGTTTCTATTTATAAAGGGTCAAAAATCGGGACAAAACACCTCTGTCGGGTTTAAAATGCGACCGCATATCAGCCGCATATCCAACATGCGGTCCGCATCTTTGCTATGGCAATCGCAGATTGTAACCTTAGCCTTCACCGCAGTTCAGTGTGAGGTATGGTTTGCGGTCCGCATGTCAAAAATGGGACCGCATTTTTTACCTCATTTTGACGTTGATTTCCGCTCAGAAATCTGTCTCGGTCTACGATTTAAGTGTGGTGGATATACAGTCCGCATTGTGGAAATGCGACCGTATTTCTGACCGCATTCTTGGCGTCGATCTTTGCCCAGAAAACTGTCTGGGTCTACGATCTGGGTGTGTGGTTTGCGGCCCGCATATAGGGTTTGCGATAGCATAGCCCGCTTTGCGATGCCTCTTTGTTCTGTTACAAAATTACAAACTTTTCTGGTTTTCTGCAACTTTTTCAAGGACGAAATAGTCCGTTTAACCACCCTAAACTCACCCGAGACCACTGGGACCTCAATCAAATATGCCAACATATCCCATAATATTATTTAAACTCGTTTCAACCTTCGGAACGCTTAAAACAACCTCTCAACACCAAATTCGCGTCGTATTCAAGCCTAAGAATTCCGGAGTCTTCTAAATTACTAATTTGATCAAAAACCCAATCAAACCATGTACAAATGACTTGAAATTGCGCACACACATCCCAAATGACATAACAAAGCATAATAAGGCAGAAATGGGGAAAACAGAGCGGTAGCTCATGAGACGACTGGTCGGATCGTTACAACATCAAATTCGAAAGAGATATAAGAATTTAATAGATCTTGACATGAACATAGAAGAACAAAGAAATTGACGCATGTCACTAACACTTGATAAGAAAGTGATCATACAACCCATTATTTAAAGTTAATAAAAATAGAGCACTTCATATTTAACTAAGTATTACATTCCATAAGAGAATCGCAAAATATTTAGACTTTTTTTAAAGAAAATTCTATGAAAAGTCTTAAAAGTATATATAAAAATTGTATATATTTATATGTCGGTTTGGTTCGGATTTTTTAATTAGTTTGATTTGATTTTTCGATTTGGTGCGATTTTCCAATTCAATTTGTACACCCCTAGTTGTGACGTTAGCGTGGGCTCACCCAGGGGCGGATCTACATATAGTGTTCCGGGTGCTCGAGCACCCATTAACCTCGACTCGGAGTATGTATAGTTATATAGAGAATTTAAGAAAAAGGATATAATAAATCAGCAAGCACCCAAATAACAGAGAGCTAGGTGGGTGCTTTGGTTTATGATGGGTGCTAAAGCATTGTAAAAGCCAAAGGGTGAGGGATTGAATCTCACTCCTTGCAAGTTTTTTTCCCTCAATTTTTCTTATATTATCAAGCATTTTCTTTTGCCCCAATCATGAGGTCCTCTTTTTGTTCTTTTCAGTCTTCACTAGCGACTTTTTTGAGCCAATATTACTTTTATTTTTCTGCTTCTGACTTTGTTTTATGAGGTCCTCTTTTTATTCTTTTCAGTTTTCACTAGCGAATTTTTTGAACCAATACTACTTTTATTCTTTTGCTTCTGACTTTGTTTTATCTTTTTTTTTTTGCTTTTCTTTTCTTACTTTATCTAATTAATTATAGCAAAGAAAGAAAAAGAAAATTTGCTTTAGAAAAATAAAGAATCCTTCCCGAACTGCAAAATTCATAGATCTTTTTCTTGCTAATTGTATTATCCATCACAGTTGCACGGCGTCCATAATATTAATAACATGATTTTCTAATTAAATTTTTTTTCATTGTATTTAAATAGTTGCATACTTATATGATGGAATTGATAGTAACTTTACGTCAAAAAAAATTAAGCAACCACGAAACTAAAATCCTGGATTCGCCACTGAGCTCACCCTACTAACTGAACTTATTCAATATGCTCAAATTCATAATTCATTGACATTTCATTTCGACATCAAAAGAAAATAGTTTAACATGATCCTTTATGACTTGAATAGGAGAAAGCGATCCTAAAAAGATCTCTTTTGTTTTATTTTTAGATTTTTTACGTGTAAAAATAAAGAACTCTTAAATAATTTGATACAAACTAAAGTTAATTTGTAGTGAACCACAAAACCGATTAGCCAACATCAGCAGTTCAATAATCAGCCCAAAATACTAATCACTGTAATATCTCTTCACACACACAGAGGATCAAAAACGAATGTCTACTGTTGACTTAGTCAAAAATTTCAAGGAAAGCCACTTTAATAAGAGCGAATAGCCACAACAATGAGTTACATGGATCCTTAAACGATTGAACGAAAAGGAAACGATTGAAATATAAAAAGGAATTGGATGTCATCCTCCTCCATTGCAATGAAGGTGGGGGTCATGTAATTATGGGAGTACCCTTTGTCCCACGAAATATACTATCTTAGAATAAGAAAGTTTATTTAAAGTAATTAGTTTCTTTTAATTTGGTGGGATTGGGAAGACGATTACTTCTATCTTTATCGCCAAAAATCTCCACAGCAATATAGCGTGTGTGTGGATATTCCTCAGTTCATGCCTTGTCCACCCTCTACACACAATGGGCAGAAGAACCCCTTCGGGGTTATCCTATTAGGAAAAGTTTTAGCACTTTAATTTAATTGATATATAACTTTCTTGTTTCTTTGCGACATAAAATGCACAGAAACCATTTTTTTGTTTTCGAGTTCTGTGAAGTTTGATTTTTACGGATAACTTTTTTAATTTTTACAGCAATAAAGAGCAAGACAGATTATTTTGCAAATTAGGGTGTTAGAGGTATTACGAGGGGAGAAAGCGAGAAATTTGACTGAAACGAAGAGAAAAGTAGAAAGGCTGGATGGTTTGAGGTGCTTTTGGGACTTGGGAGATAGGATTATTTTGTAATCGGGTATATTGTGAGAGTGATGAGTGATGAGTGATGAGTGATGAGAATAAAATTAGAGAGAAAATTTACTCCTGGAATACCGACATATTTCCACTAACAAATCTCATTTGAGAGAAAAGGGTGATACGCGATAGAGAACCCAATTGAAATTGCTAAACGAATGAACTCAACGCATTGCAGTGCCAGCACTTTAAATCTTGTTAATTTGAAGTCCGTCATAACTAGATAAAGAGTGGATGGACTGGGGATTAGAAACTTGAGATTGCACAACAAGTGTCTATTTTGGAAAAGTCAGAGCTAACACAGCAAAAATAACCTGAAACTAAACTTTTTGACATTGAAGAAAAATAGAAAGAAGAGAACTTACATTCACAGTGTGAGGGTCCATCCGTGACTGACGACAAGTGATGACTGACGAGAAAAAACACCAACAAGCAATAAGACAATGATGAAGCAAGCTGGCAGTAGGAGCAAAGAACCAACGCAAGAACAAGAGTTTGGAAACAAAAAGCTCAATTTTGACATTTGATTTTAGGGATTTTTAATCCCTCATTTCCCCACGAAAAAAAGAGATCATTTTTATACCATATACACCTTGTGATATCTTATAATATTTTATTATCGATATAATATTTTTATTACTAGTATAACAATTTGTTAGACAGTATAGCATTTATAATATCGAAAAAAGAGGCTAATAATTCCCACGTTCTCCCTATTAGAAAAAATTCTCTCTAAAATGTGACTATTTTGTCATTCAATCAAAAGAGGCGCAAATTCGATCATTGTTATACTTTAAAAAGTATAACAATTTGCTTTAAAAGTGTTTTGACTTTTAAAGCAAATAATAAGGTTAATAAAACATGAACTGGTATGACAAAAGTTGGAGCTTCCATGGTGACTTTTGGCTTTTTCCACTCGTCATCATATTGAAGAATCACAATTAAATAAAGTCAAGTCTAGTAGAAGATTCAGAAACTAAAAACTAACAATCTACCAACCAAAATAGAATCATTTACATTAGTGTTTTTGCAACCTCCTCCAAACTCTCTGGACCACCAATACTTTAGGTACAAAATCTACAAAAGCGTACTGGTGCGGCAAGCTCCCACGGCAAGTAATGGAGTCACCTGTATGATGCAATTTCACATGTCTCGTAGGGTTTCCTCCCAATAACCTGGCTAGTAATTTTGTTTCTCTATTATTGGGTTGTTACAATTAAATCCATTCGCAAAATTACCCCCCCCCCCCCCCCCC
>MCJB01048675.1:63471-93129 GCA_002018475.1 Nicotiana obtusifolia | reverse complement strand
ATTATCTTCCATTCTTGGAAGTCTTGCCGAAGAAGTTGCTTCTTTGGTGAATCCGGTAACCACTTCAAAGGCGGCATACGACATCTTGGAGGCCACGTATGCCGCTCCTTCGCAAAGTCACATTAAAGAGGTTCGTGCTCGTCTCAACCATCCTGTTCAAGGAACATCATCAATCACACAGTACTTCCATGCTATTCGTACTATCAAGGATGAATTGGCATTGTTGGGCAAACCTCTTGATTTGGAAGATTTGCTTGACAAGATATTAGATGGTTTGGATCCTATATATAAACATGTTGTTGATTCCGTCAATGCTCGTGATACACCGAGTACTGTTTGATGCTTTGCAAGAAAAATTATTACATGAAGAGTTGAAACTTAAGCCATTGGGATCATCAATGTTTCCGTCCCAACCCGCTACAACCATGGTAGCTGCCGCCGCAGCCCAGTCGTCGCCTCCTACTCTTTTGTCGTCGGGCAGCCGCAATAAGCGACGCCCATATCGTGGTCGTTGTCAAGCTTGTGGCATTCAAGGTCATCCCTTGAGGGATTGTCCAACACATGGGTGGATATTTCAACATCTCCACCGCCCTCCTGCTGCTACCTCACATTCGCCACCACCATAGGTTGCTCCAGTGCCACTGTCCGCTCCTCCACGTCAGACTGCCCCTCGGCAGTGGCAGCCACCTCCTTGGTAACTGGTCACTCAGCCGGCGGTCAACTATGCTGGTTACACTCCATATTCTGGTGTCCATGGGTCCCCCTACATGCCTCCGCCTGAGGCCGGTTTTCAGGCCTTTCATGCACAAGGTTCGACTGCTAGCAGTTTTGTTACCACACTAGGTCCTTCTTGGCTTCTCGATAGTGGCACAACTCACCACATCTCCACTGACCTAGCCAATCTTTCTCTCCCCCAACCATTTCCCCACAATGACTCTGTATACATTGGAGATGGTAGCGCCCTCCCTATCACTCATACTAGTTCGACTACTCTTCTTACTTCTCATCGTTCTCTTACTTTACATAATGTGTTACATGTTCCAACTATGAAAAAAAACTTACTTTCAGTCTTCCAGTTATGTAAGTCTAATGATGTGGCAGTTGAATTTACTTCCTCTGGTTTTGTTGTTAAGGATCTCAATTCAGGGACTCACCTTCTGGCGGGACGCACTAGAGATGGATCCTATGTGTGGCCCTCATCTAGCCCCTCTGCCTGTGTTTACTTCTCAGATGCCAATCCTCCTCATACCGTCTGCCACTCTCGCCTTAGTCATCCGGCATCTGCCATCTCTCGTCACATTTTATCGCATTATCAGTTGTCTTGTTCTAGCTTAGCACTTAATAATAGTTGCACTGCTTGTAGTTGCAGCAAGAGTCATAAGTTACCTTTTTATGAATCTTCTATTATTTCCACTAGACCATTAGAGTATATTTTCTCTGATGTGTGGACATCTCTGTTTCATCTAGTGAGAACTTTCGTTATTATGTGCTGTTTGTTGACCATTTTACTCACTACATGTGGTTGTATCCGGTGCGTCATAAATCTGATGTGCGATCTATCTTTACTACCTTTCAGGCCCTTGTTGAAAATTACTTTCAACTTAAAATTAAATGCCTTTACTCAGATAATGGGGGCGAGTATCTTGCCTTGTCTTCTCATCTTGTCACCTCTGGCATTACTCATCTTACTACCCCTCCCCACACCCCTGAACATAATGGTTTCAGTGAACGTCGTCATCGTCACATTGTCGAAGCCGTCCTTGCTCTCCTATTTCATGCTTCCCTGCCCTTGTCTTTTTGGCCTTATTCCTTTGAGGCAGTTGTGTATCTCATCAACCGTCTTCCTACTCCCACTCTACAGATGTCTTCCCCGTTCACCTTCCTTTTCAACCAACCTCCTAACTACTCTAAGCTCCGTGATTTCGGGTGTTTATGCTATCCCTGGCTTCGTCCATACTCTGCTCACAAGCTGGACCCCCGCTCTATCCCGTGTGTCTTTCTGGGCTATTCCAAAACCCAGAGTGCGTATCTTTGCCTTGACCCCACTACCTCCCGATTTTATGTCTCTCGTCATGTCTAATTTGATGAGTCGGTCTTCCCTTACTCTTCTCTCATGTCCACTGCACCATGGCCTACACCCTCTACTGTTGACACATGGTGCCCCTCGCACTATGTTCTTCCTCCTGTTGTCTCTTCTACTGTTCCCTCTCCAGTTCAGTCCCCTCCATCCACTGCCTCCTCTTCTCCAGCATCCACCCCGCCGCAGTCTCCTCCTCCACCACCACCATCATCTTTTCTTCCCACCCATCCAATGACCACTCGTGCCAAAAATAATATTCGCAAACCTATCCAAAAACTCTCTCTTACAGCTCAGCTTCATCCTTCATTTGAGCCTTCCACAGCCACTCAAGCCTTAAAGGATCCCAAATGGCGGGCTGCCATGTCTGAGGAGTTTGAGGCGCTTGTGCGCAATGGTACATGGGAGTTGGTCCCCCCTGATGGTATTCAGAACTTAGTCGGTTGTAAGTGGGTTTACCGCACTAAGTACCTTTCTGATGGCAGTGTTGATCGGTATAAGGCTCGGTTAGTCGCCAAGGGCTTTCATCAGCGCCCTGGCATTGACTATTAGGAGACTTTTAGTCCGGTTGTCAAGCCGGCCACCATTCGCTTGGTTCTTACCTGGGCAGTCTCTCGGGGTTGGCCCCTCCGGCAGCTGGACGTTAATAATGCATTTCTACAGGGTCGTCTTTATGAGGATGTGTACATGGCTCAGCCACAGGGATTTGTTAACACTGATCGTCCGAACTATGTGTGTAAGCTGCACAAGGCTATCTATGGCCTTAAGCAAGCACCTCGAGCTTGGTATTCAGAGTTGAGACATTTTTTGTTGGCACAGGGGTTTCGCAATTCCAGGGCAGATACCTCGTTGTTTATCTTTTGACCGAGCTGGTGTCTCTGTGTTTGTGCTGGTTTATGTTGATGATATAGTGGTTACTGAGTCTGATTCGGGTATTGTTGATCGATTTTTGGCTGAGTTGGCAAGTCGTTTCTCTATCAAGGACCTGGGTACTCTGTCATATTTCCTTGGAGTTGAGGTTCTACCGCATCGTGAGGGTCTTTTATTATCTCAGCGGAAGTACATTCTTGATCTTCTACATCGGACTCATATGGCTGATTCCAAGCCGGTACTTACTCCGCTTGCCACTGATCAGCCTTTATCTCTACTAGATGGCACAGCTCTGGACAACCCGACTGAGTATAGGACTGTTGTAGGCAGTCTGCAGTATTTGGCCCTCACTCGTCTTGACATCGCTTATGCTGTGAACAAATTATCTCAGTTCATGCATAAACCGACTACTGCTCACTGGGCCACGGCGAAACGCTTGCTTCGTTATCTTTGTGGTACTATTGACCTTGGTTTACTTCTTCGTCGGGTGTCTCAGCCGTCCTTGTATGCATTCTCTGATTCTGACTGGGCTGGAAACAAGGATGATTATACCTCCACGAGTGCATATGTAGTTTATTTTGGTGGCTCCCCCATCTCTTGGGCCTCTCGGAAGCAGCGCACTGTTGCCCGCTCTTCCACTGAGGCTGAGTACAGATCTGTTGCCTCCACTGCTGCAGAGCTCCGCTGGTTGTGTTCTTTGTTGACTGAGCTTCGGGTGTTTCTACCGTGCTGTCCTGTTATATACTGTGATAACGTGGGTGCTACGTACTTGGGCTCTAATCCTGTTTTTCATTCTCGGATGAAGCATATTGCACTAGATTTTCACTTCATTCGTGAACAGGTTCAGCGTGGTATTTTACGTGTGACTCACGTTTCTGCAGCTGATCAGTTGGCTGATGCTTTGACAAAACCGCTCTCCCGTGCTCCGTTTTTGCTTCTGCATTCCAAGCTTTGACTTACCTCCCGCCGTCCAGCTTGAGGGGGCGTATAGAATAGATGTTTACCTTATTTAGATGTTTACCTTATTTAGAGTTCTTCCATATATGTTTTATTTCCATACTTATCTCTTGTAATAGTTCTATATATTTGACATCTAATGAATGAATGAATTATTCACCACAAATAATATTCAATAATCATTTCTTTATTTTTGAGTTTTGTGAAGGCATCAGGCTGTTTGATTTTGGACGGATAAAATTTTCAGTTTTTGCAGCAAATAAAGAGAAATGCAGTTTATTTTGCAAATTAGAGTGTCAAAGTACTACTAGCGGAGAAATCGAGAAATTTGACTGAAACGAAGAGAAACATAAGATTACTGGATGGTTTAAGATGCTTTTGAAGACATGGGAGATGAGATATTTTTTAATTAAGTGTGATGTGAGCGGTGATGAGTGATACGAATAAAATTAGAGAGAAAATTTATTCCTGGAACACCGATATATTTTCTCTAACAAATCCCATTTTAGAGAAAAGGATGGATATAGAACCCAATTGAAATTGCAGAACGAATGGACTCAACCATTGCAGTGCCAGCACTTTAAATCTTGTTAATTACAAGTTCGTCATAAACTAGCAAAAAAGTGGGTGGACTGGGGATTAGGAACTTGAGATTGCACAACAAGTGTCTATTATGAAAAAAACCACAGTTAACACAGCAAAAATAACTTGAAACTAAATTTTTTGACTTTAAAGAAAAAAATAGAGAGAAGAGAACTTATCTTCGCAGTGTGAGGGTCCATCGATGACTGGCGACAAGTTACGATTGACGAGAAGAAACACCAACAAGCAACGAGATAATAATGAAGCGAGCTGGCAGTAGGAGCAAAGAACCAGCGCAAGAACAAGAGTTTGGAACCAAAAAGCTCTATTTTGACATTTTTTTTGGGATTTTTAATTATTTATTTCCCCGCGAAAAAAAGGAGGCCATTTTGTTGTATTATATTGACCTTGTGATATTTTATAGTATTTTATTATCGATATAATATTTATTATTAGTATAGTAGTTTGTTAGACAGTATAACATTCTTTAAAATTTAATAATATCGAAAAAACACTATTTTATCATTCAAAAAATACGTAGACTTGATCATTATTCACAGATCATTTTGAATAGATCAGATGTGTTTTGACTTTTAAAGCAAATAGTAAGGTTAACTAAAACAAGAACTAGTATCAAAAAAGTTGGAGCTTCTATGGCGACTTTTGGCTTTTCCCCCTCTTCATCATGTTGAAGATTCACATTTAAATAAACATTAACTAAGTCTAATTAGTAGAAGACTTGGCTAGTTTGGCCCGAGCATCATGACCCCTGTTCCTGACCAAGGCCATTTACCGGCGTGTGCCGTCTTTGTTGTTTCTACGGTTATTAGTGCTCGATTAGCACTGCAAATCCCTCAGGCAAGGTTGCAGCTATTGCAGCCAATTCCAAATGTTGCATCTGATTTTTCAAAAAAGCACATCGTGGACTGCCTTCCTATTTTGAACTGTGGTCCACATTTGATGATGTTTATATCTACGTATCAAGTAATGGATTGCATGTTGAGAAATACTATACCTATGTGAATCAACATGGTGAGTGCAGGAGTGATCAATATGTACGACCTAAAGCTACTATTATGGGCTAGACACGTCTAGGTAAGAAAGAGTCAATCATCGACGTTTTAAGTTGGGGTCCCATTACCGCGATCATTATTCCATATCAAAGCTTCATTCACCGTCAAAATACAATGGACATGTATAAACATGAGTTGCTTATACATGAGTTGGGTAGACCGCCACTACCATTCCATGTCGTGCTTGTAATAGGATATGGAAACTATAAAGGCAAACCTTATTACATCATTAAGAATGCTCATGGCCTCTTGTGGGGGTACGAACAGGTATACTCGTGTTACATGCGATTTGTTGTTTGGGTTTTGTACTCTAGGAAGAGTAAATATGCAAATTATCTAGGCATCTATTTGTTCTTTTCATCTTCATCTTGTTGTTTTGTGGCTGATCCACATGTATGAACAGTAGTTTAAGAAATTTTTGACTTCTTGAGAAAAGATTAGTAGAAGACTAAGATACTAAATCATTTACCCGAGTATTTCTGCAACCTCCTCCAAACTCTCCGGCCCACCAATTACTTGAGGTACAAAATTTACAAAAACGTACTGGCGTGGCAAGCTCCTGGGACAAATAATGTCTTCACTTATATGACCTTCACAAAGTCTCGTAGGGTTTCCTCCCAATAACATGACTGGTAAATTTCTTCTATTATTGGGGTGTTACAATTAAATCCATCCGCAAAATAGTCCCCCCAATGATATATGACTTTCAGCAAATCATAGTTTCGAAACCCTTTGTTTTTGAACTTTTCATATTTATCTTGGTAAAAACTGTGAAAGAAAACAAACAAATCAATAAAAATTGATAAAGTAAAAAATACTAAGCCCAAAAATATAGTACCAACTTACACTCGATGCTCAAGCTCATATCTCATCCTGCATATGATTTTATTTTCATTCTACCAAATAAAATTTTTATTTGGTATAAAAATAAAAATCTTTAAATTCAGAAAAATACTCCACGAGATTACTAATTTCAATTTATGCCTGGAAGCAAGATAAATGTTCATCCTGCAATGCGTACCAAGCTATTCTTTAAACCTCATGAAAGAGTTGGTGACATAAAATGGAGAGAAACAATTTCTTTGTTTACAAGTTTTCTGAAGGCATTAGGCTGTTTGATTTTTTACGGATAAATTTTTTAGTTTTTGCAGAAAATAAAGAGAAATGCGATTTATTTTACAAATTAAGGTGTCAAAGTACTGCTAGCGGAGAAATCGAGAGATTTGACTAAAACAAAGAGAAAAGTAAGATTACTGGATGGCTAAGATGCTTTTGGGACTTGGGAGATGAGATTATTGTTCAATCGAGTATGATGTAAGCGGTGATTTGAGAGAAAAGGGCAGTACACGAGAACCCAATTGAAATTGCTAAACGAATGGACTCAACGCATTGCAGTGTCAGCACTTTAAATATTGTTAATTGGATGTCCGTCATTATTAGCAAAAGAGTGGGTGGACTAGGGATTAGTAACTTGAGATTGAACAACAAGTGTCTATTGTGGAAAAAATCACAGTTAACACAACAGAAATAACTTGAAACTAAGCTTTTTGACTTTGAAGAAAACAATAGAGAGAAAAGAATTTACCTTCGCAGCATGAGGGTCCATCGGTGACTGACCACAAGTGACGACTGACGAGAAGAAACACCAACAAGCAATGAGACATGATGAAGCGAGCTGACAGTAGTACCAAACAATCAGTGCAAGAACAAGAGTTTGGAACAAAAAAGCTCGATTTTGACTTTTGATCTTAGGGATTTCTAATCCCTTATTTTCCAAGGAAAAAAAAAAGACCATTTTGTTGTACCATATAGACCTTGTGATATTGTATAATATTTTATTATCGATATAATATTTTATTATTAGTATTGCAATTTGTTAGATAGTATAGCATTTTTTAATACTTAATAATTGTCGAAAAAAAGAGACTAATAATTTCCACGTTATCCCTATTAGAAAAAATCTCTCTAAAATGTGACTATTTTATCATTCAAAAGAGACGTAGATTCGGACATTATTCACAAATCCATTCGAACATATCAAATACGTTTTGACTTTTAAAGCAAATAATAAGGTTGATTCAAACGAAAATTGGTATGACTAAAGTTGGAGCTTCTATGGTGACTTTTGGCTTTTTTCCCTCTTCATCATGTTGAAGAATCACAATTAAATAAACATCAGCCAAGTCTAATTAGTAGAAGTCTCAAAAATTAAAAACTAACAGTCTACCAACCAAAATAGAATCATTTACATGAGTGATTCCGCAACCTCCTCGAAACTCTCCTGACGACCAATTGCTTGAGTTACAAAATCTACAAAGGTGTAATGGCCCGGCAAACTCCCACCGCAAGTAATGTCGTCACCTATATGATGCAATTTTACAAAGTCTTGTAAGGTTTCCTCTTAGTAACCTGGCTGGTAAATTTCTTCTATTAATGGGATTTTAGAGTTAAATCCATACGCAAAATAAACCCCAAGAAAATATGACTTTCAGCAAATCATAGTATCGAAGCCCTTTGTTTTTGAACTTTTCATATTTCTCTTGGTAAAAATGAAACTGTAAAAGAAAAGAAAATAAGTCAATAAAAAATTATAGAGTAAAGAAATTAAGCAACTTACACTCGCCGCTCTGGCCCATATCTCATCTCTGCGTATGACTTGGTTATTTATATTAGACCAAATATATCCTTCAACTGTCTTGAGGTTTCTAAAGACATAGGTACAATCTCTAAATTAAAAAAAAATACCCCACGAGTTTACTAATTTCAATTTCTGTCTGGGAGCAAGATAAATGTTCGCATACTAATCTATCCCATGTAAGAGTTGGCGACATAAAATGGAGATAAACCATTTCTTTGTTTTCGTGTTCTGTGAAGGCATCAGGCTGTTTGATTTTTCACGGATAAATTTTTTAATTTTTGCAGCAAATAAAGAGCAAGGCAGATTATTTAGCAAATTAGGGTGTTGAAGTTCTACGAGGAGAAAAATCGGGAAATTTGACTGAAACGAAAAGAAAAGTAGGATTACCGGATGGTTTAACATGCTTTTGGGACTTAGGAGACGGGATTATTTTGCAATTGGGTATGTTGTGAGCAGTGTGATGAGAATAAAATTAGAGAGAAAATTTATTTCTGGAATAGTGACATATTTCCTCTAACGAATCCCATTTGAGAGAAAAGGGCAATATGCGATAGAGAACCCAGTTGAAATTGTGAATGAACGGACTTAACGCATGGCAGTGCCATCACTTTAAATCTTGTAATTTGAAGTCCGTCATAACTAGCAAAAGAGTGGGTGGAGTGAAGATTAGGAACTTGAGATTGCACAACAAATGTCTATTGTGAAAAAAGCCACAGCTAACACAACAAAAATAACCTTAAACTAAACTTTTTGACTTTAAAGAAAAATAGAGAGAAGAGAACTTACCTTTGCAACGTGAGGGTCCATCGGTGACTGACGACAAGTGACGACTGGTGAGAAGAAACACCAACAAGCAACGAGACAATGATGAAGCGAGCTAGCAGTAGGAGCAAAGAACCAGCGCAAGAACAAGAGTTTGGAACCAAAAACTGTATTTTGACTTTTGATTTTAGGGATTTTTAATCCCTCATTTCCCCGCGTTTAAAAAAATTGAATAGTACATAACGGCTTCGTTTGGCACTTCTAAAAGTAAGAAACTACAATTCCTAAAAATATAAAACTCCACATATGGCAATTAATGCAGTAATTTACGACCTAGGAATTGATCATTTCAATAAACAATAACTTATGTTCAAGTTTAGAGGTAATAAAATTGTTATGACTTTGTATCTAGTATGGTAACAACACATTAGTTTACAACACTTCAATAACTTTTTACTACAGATGGCAATTACAACAGTAGATAACGAGTTATTAACGACTTAGGGCCTGAGTATTTAAATTTCAATAAACAATAACTTATGTTTCAAGGTTGAGGTTATAATATTGTTATGACTTTGTATTGAGGGGTATGGTACAAATAGCTCCTTAACTCACTTGGTCTAGTGCCTTCTTTGCTTCTCTTATGTCGTGGGTTCAAATTCTAGCAGTTGCATGTTTTGTTTGTTTTAAAATTTTGTACCCAAAAAGATTACTCTTATAATAACCTCTAGGCTGCTAGTCACCTTGTCAGTTGTCATGGTTTTTTTTAGGGGCGCTGAAGTTGCTTAAGACCAATTTGCCAAATTAGATGAATGATGAGCTTTTGAGTGATTATTTGGCACGTTTACAGAAAAAAATATTTTCAATGAGGATATGAAATAAAAATAAAAAATAACGAATATAACCTAAAAAATAAGAAATTTTCGAGAAGAGTTTGTAATATAGTTTGAATGTTTTTCTATTAAATGATTCAAATTGTATTTTTTTTTATATGATGTCGTTATGTAAATATATTTATTTATTCACTTTCTTAAATATTAGTATCGTTTATGAAGAATCATGTGTACGCCTCTGACGGCATCCCTGCAATGTTTTATTCTGCTTTGTTATCTTTCTGCACTGAATGCAAGTTGCTCATGCATGATACTTGGTTTTTTAGTATTTACTAATAACTAAAAGAAATAAACTAAAGCTGCTGAGACAATATCGAAATGTATTCGACGTATATGTAAAAAGAATGTCATTTACCAAACAACGGGGCATTAAATGCTTTAAACAAATGACTTTGGTGTATAGTATTTTTTATTTTCTTATTTATCATCCTAGTCTTGGTGGGTGTTATTTATCTTCTCCACTGGCTTCTCCCCTCTCTTGGGTGGGACTCTCGATTTTAAAAGGTTATCGATCCTTCTAGGATCTTTACACTAATATAGCCTTTGAGGATCTTTATTCAAATAGTCGCCTGGATTAATATTTTATTTTTTCTAACCGGTATACATGTATACGATAAAAACTCAGCTCTCTTTTTGCATGACAGACCGGGGGTAAAACATAATGGGTTGAAGATCGTCCCTGAATTCCATCGAACCTAGGTACGAGGTTAGAACATGCACCTTCAAAGATTGCCGAGTCCGTAACCCTGGGACTGACTCCGACTCCGAATTAGTTCGAGAGAACATCATCGAACCAAAATAACGGAAGGCCAAAATATCCGTAACCGGTCGCGCATCACGGCGGGAATCTCGGCACGTATCAATGGAACCGCTTAATTAGCAAATCATGAGATTTTTTACCTTATATAGAGTTGTACCTAAAGTAGGACTCCCCTCCTATATAAAGGGGGTCTGATTATTTGTAAAACACATTGTAATACGCATCCCAAAAGCCTTATAATATTATTTTCTTTCTACAAGCTACTGTTCTTCCGTATTTGACATTGTTTGGATCATATTCAGTTCAAGTGAGGTCTATTTCTCAAGGCTATAACTGTTCAAGTCACACAGTTTGAATTTACTTTATCATTGTTTTCTTCACTTATAGTTGAATCTATCGCTTTGTGTCAAATTAATCTACATATCCTTAAAACCACTTATAAATTCAATTGTTATTTGATTTTGAGGGTAAACAGTTTGGCGCCCACCGTGGGGCTAAGGATAATAGTGGTTATTTGATACAAATCCTCAAACACACACTGCTTTACACTTGCTCTTTGAAGTGTCTTGATTCCAGGCAAAAATATAATAATGTCAAACTCTCAATCAGCATCTCTGCATGTTGACAAGGAGTCCAGTCACCAAGGTAAAAATAACAACATAGCGCTCGGTAACGAGATATCGCTTGTTGATCCCGCTGGAATTCCGATCGCAGATCCGATTGACGCTAATTCGCATGTGGCAATTGATGCAAATTTGCCTACCGACCCCGAGAATAGCATCTGTGGTGGAGCTCGGTCGACTGCACAGAATACTCAAAACAAGAGGGGACGGGGTCAGTCTGCGAATGATCTTCGAAATGTTGCAGGCTCAATAAGCGGCAATAGCTCAGTTACAAAACCAGAGCCGCACACCGAGCAGGATCGAGCCCGGCTCGTCTCAAGAAATCACTCACAGGGAAGAACCGATCGTGGAAAGGTCGAGTGGGAACGAGCCGGGTAGTAACCCCGAGATCATATAAATGCTCGATGAGTTGACAAAACGAATAGAATAAGGGGAGAAGAAAATCGAAGCAAACGATAAAAAGGTGGAGACCTACAATTCTAGGGTCGACCAAATCCCGGGAGTGTTGCCGATACTGAAAGGCTTGGATTCGAAGAAGTTTGTACAAAAACCTTTCCCTCCGAGTGCGACTCCGAAGCCGATCCCCTAAAAATTCTGCATATTTGAGATTCCTAAGTACAACGGAATGAGCACGTCACTTCATACACATGCGCCATCAAAATAAACGACTTGGAGGATGATGAGATCGAGTCCGCCTTACTAAAGAAATTCGGAGAAACCTTGTCAAAGGGAGCCATGATATGGTATCACAACTTACCCCCTAATTCTATTGACTCATTTGATATGCTTGCAGACTCTTTTGTGAAAGCACACGCTGGGGCTATCAAGGTCGAAACCAGGAAATCGGACCTCTTCAAAGTGAGGCAAAAGGATAATGAAATGCTCAGAGAATTCGTATCTCAATTTCAAATGGAATGGATGGACCAGCCACCAGTCGCTGATGATTGGGCTGTTCAAGCTTTTACTCAGGGACTTATATTCGAAGCTCAGTGGCTTCACAGCAGCTGAAGCAGAATTTGATAGAATATCCAGCTGTTACATGGGCCGATGTGCATAATCGATATCAGTCAAAAATTAGAGTCGAAGATGATCAAATCAGGGCCCCTTCGGGGTCAGTTTATCCGATCAAGACCTTCGATAGAGTCAAGAGAGAAATCGATCATGAACCGAGGCCAAATAGGGATAAGTATCAACCATATAACGGAGATCAGAGAAGCAGTGGGTCCGGGCGAAACCCCATGGGAAACGAAAGGAGGAACGAATGAGGTCAAAGCAGCCGGGGACTTATGAACAAAAATGGCCTCGACAGGTCTAAAGACGCACAAAGCTATCGGAGTGCAACTTTATCGATGCTGCCGACATTGCATCAGCTATCAGACGCATCAAAGATACTAAATGGCCTCGACCCCTACAGTCCGATCCAACCCAAAGGGATCCTAACCAGATGTGCAAATATCACGACACTCATGGTCACAGAACAGAGGATTGTCGACAGCTGAGAGAGGAAGTAGCTCGTCTATTCAACAATGGGCACCTTTTGGGAAATCACTAGGGAGAAATGAACTCGGGACTATAATACCGGAAGGAACTTTATCTTTCAATGATGAATACACGGAAGGGATCGTGCAACCCCATAATGATGTACTGGTAATATCTATACTCGTAATAAAATTTGGGTTAAACGTGTGTTAATTTATACAGGTAGCTCGGCCAACATCATTCGATCAAGGGTCGTGGAACAGCTGGGTCGAGACCAATTCGTGCCTGCAGTTCGAGTTCTAAACAGATTTAACATGGCTTGTGAGACCAATAAGGCGAAATAACATTATCAGTAAACACCATCGGAACCATCCAGAAGACCAAAATTTATGTGATTGAAGGGGACATGAGATACAACACTCTATAGTGAAGGCCCTGGATCCAGAACATAAGGGTGGTGCCTTTTTGGCACTACACCATGCATTGAAATTTCCAACACCTGACGGAGTTAAAATAGTCTACGGGGAACAACCGGCTACAAAAGAAATGTTTGCAATTGAAGAGGTGACACCGGCAGATTCTGACAAAACAAGGGGAAGCCAAGGATGATTATGGGATTCCCAGATCTTTTATAGCCTCCAATGATTTCGACGCCACCAAATCGACGGTCAAGGAACTGGAACAAGTCATATTGCGAGAAAACTTGCCTGATCGAAAGGTATACCTAGGCACGGGGCTACGCTCCGAGATCAGGGTAAAACTCATTCAATTTCTTATAACTAATGAAGACTGTTTCGCTTGGTACCCGCTTGATATGACGGGTATCCCACCATAGATAACTACTCACAAGCTGAGCCTGGACCCGAAGTTTCATCCGGTTAGACAAAAGAGGAGACCCCAGTCCGAGATCAAGCATGTTTTTATCAAGGATGAGGTATCTAAACTTCTTAAAATAGGGTCTATTCGGGAGGTCAAATACCCGGATTGGTTAGAAAACGTAGTGGTAGTCCAAAAAAAAGGGGAATAAATTAAGAATGTATGTAGACTATAAAGATTTGAATACAGCATGCCCCAAAGACTCTTTTCCTTAGCCCAACATCAACTGTATGATCGATGCCATGGCCAGCCACGAGACCCTCAGTTTTCTCGATGCCTATTCCGGGTAGAACCAAATACGGATGGACCCGGGTGATCAGGAAAAAACTTCCTTCATCACTAAGTATGGCAAGTACTGTTATAATGTAATACCGTTTGGATTAAAAAATAAATACTGGTTCCACACACCAACGCTTAGTAAACTGGATGTTTGAGAAACAAATAGGAAAATCAATGGAGGTTTACATTGATGACATATTAGTTAAGTCCCTGCGAGCAGAGGATCATTTAAGACATTTGCAGAAAACATTCAGTATATTGAAGTAGTACAACATGAAGCTGAACCAGAAAAATGTGCATTTGGAGTAGGGTCGGGTAAGTTCCTCGGATTTATGGTATCCAATCGAGGAATCGAGATCAATCCTGATAAGATCAAAGCCATTGAAGATATCACAGTCGTGGACAACGTAAAGGTCATGCAAAGGTTAACCGGGCGAATAGCCGTCCTGGGGCGATTATCTCGAGGTCATCCGACAAAAGCCACTGATTCTTCGCACTGTTGAAGAAGAAGAACAACTTTCCGTCGACCCTGGAATGCCAACAAGCTTTGGAGGAACTCAAAAAGTACTTATCGAGCCCGCCCCTACTTCATACACGAAGGTGGACGAACAACTGTATTTGTACTTAGCGGCCTCAGAGACAACGGTAAGTGGAGTCCTAGTTCAGGAAGAGCAAGGTACGCAATTTTCAATTTATTATGTTAGTAGAACCTCAGGTAAGGCCGAAACTAGGTACCTTCACCTGAAAAAACTGGCGCTCGCTTTGTTAAGCGCTTCTAGGAAGCTAAAAATATACTTCCAATGTCATCCCATATGTGTCGTAACTACTTACCCATTGAGGAACGTTATGCATAAGCCCGAACTCTCAGGCCGACTGGCCAAATGGGCCATAGAAATAAGTGGGTACGATATTGAGTATCAACCTCGGACCGCGATTAAGTCTCAAATTTTGGCAGACTTTGTGGCCGACTTTACATCGACCCTAATACCCGAGTTCGAAAGAGAGTTGTTGATTAACTCAGAAACTTCCTCGGGAATCTGGACCCTCTTCACGGACGGCGCCTCAAACGCAAAAGGGTCCAGACTTGGAATCATATTAAAGCTACCAACAGGTAATATAATTAGACAATCTATTAAGACTGTGAAATTGACTAACAAAGAGGCCCAATATGAGACCATGATTGCAGGCCTTGAACTAGCCAAGAGCTTGGGGGCGGAAGTGATCGAAGCCAAGTGCGACTCCCTCCTGTGGTAAACCAAGTCAATAGAACATTGGAGGTCAGAGAGGAATGAATGCAAAGATACTTGGACAAATTACAGGGGACGTTACATCGGTTCAAAGAATGGACTTTGCAACACGTACCTTGAGTTCAAAACAGCGAAGCCGATAGCCTCACTAACTTGGGGTCATCGGTCGAAGACGACGAGTTCAACTCGGGAGAAGTCGTACAACTTATGAGATCAGTGGTGGAAGAAGGTCACGCCGAGATCAACTCGACGAGCCTAACTTAGGACTGAAGGAATAAGTACGTAGAATATCTTAGATCCGGTAAACTGCCCTCGGATCCAAAAGAATCGAGGGCCCTACGTACAAAGGCGGTCCGATTTAGCCTGTCCGAAGACGGAACCTTCTTTAGAAGAATATTTGATAGCCCACTTGCAATATGTCTAGGGTCGGGCGATACTGAGTATGTTTTGAGGGAAATCCACGAAGGTACCTGTGGAAATCATTCGGGCGCCAAATCGTTAGTTCGAAAAATAATCAGAGCCGATTATTACTGGATCGATATGGAAAAAGACGCAAAAGAGTTCGTTCAAAAATGTGATGAATGCCAAAGACACACTCCGATGATCCATCGACAAGGGGAGCTGCTCCACTTGGTTTTATCACCATGGCCATTCATGAAGTGGGGAATGGACATCATTGGCCCCCTTTCATTTGCACCAGGTAAGGCTCAATTTATATTGTTTATGACTGATTATTTTTCTAAGTGGGTGGAAGCCCAGGCATATGAGAAGGTTAGGAAAAAGGAGGTCATCGACTTCATTTGGGACCACATCATATGTCGGTTCGAAATACCATCCGAAATCGTATGTGACAACGGGAAACAATTTATTGGCAGCAAAGTGACCAAGTTTCTCGAGGATCATAAGATCAAACGGATCCTGTAAATACCTTATCACCCTAGTGGGAACGGACAATCCAAATCGACCAACAAAACCATACTCCAAAAACTGAAAAAGAGGTTAACCGACACCGCAGAAAGGTGGAATGAAATCCTACCCAAAGTCCTGTGGGCATACCGTACGACCTCAAAGTCCAGTACCGAGGCCACCCCGTTCTCATTGGTTTACGGTGTCGAAGCTTTAATACCGGTCGAAGTCGGAAAGCCAAGTATCAGATTCCAATATGCAACAAAGGAATCAAATGACGAGGCAACGAATACGAGCTTGGAACTGTTAGATGAAAGGCGCGAAACCGCCCTTGTTCTGTTGGCAACCGAAAAGCAGTAGATTGAGAGATATTACAACAGAAGGGCCAATCTTCGATACTTCAAAGTCGGGGACTTAGTGCTAAGAAAGGTCACACTGAACACCCGAAACCTGAGTGAGGGAAATTTGGGACCGAACTGGGAAGGACCGCATCATATCGTCAAAATCACCGGAAAAGGATCCTACAAGCTCGGAACGATGAACGGTGAACAACTACCGAGCAATTGGAATATAACTCACCTAAAATGATATTACTGCTAAGGTACGGCCCCATTCATTTTCTTTTATTTATATTTTGGACTAACACTTGCAGGTGACCGATAAGGAGCGGTACAAAGTTTTAGGTCTGAAAGCACGCGTTGTACTCTTTTTTCCTTGAACCGGTTTTGTCCCAAATAGGTTTTCCGACAAGGTTTTTAGCGAGACAATAGTGGATTGTGCTAACTTAGAATTAAAGACTGATCATGAATCGGTGTCGAAGATCGCATTAACAGTATCCGAAGCTTCTCTCTATGATCAACTTCAATTATTAGGGGGCATTATCCTCAGATATCGACTTTAGCATAAAAATTACTTCGTGGTGGAAGGGTCTCGATAGGTAGGATTTATTGTAAGGGCCAAACGGTCAACAAAACCGTGCCCACATAGATTGCTCGAGCCCTAGCATAAAGCATGTACACATGTATGACTGTTTACACAAGAAGAAAGAGAAGTTTTTTCCTTGCAATCATCTTGTCTTTTAAAAATTTCTTATTTACATTTCTTAAGGAACTCCCTGCTTCCGATCCCCTAAAGATTACGAGCCCAAGGGCCGTTTTAACCTGAGATCAAACAATCACTCTCTCACTCGGGGACTGACATCCGAAAAAAAACTCGAACGGTCCAAGCAATTAGACCTCGGGGGCATAAGACCTATTTGGAAACCCCCGAATTTTAAAGTCCACGGCCATCCCCACTAGGGGACTATTATCTTAGGCAAGCTCGGATACTTGGGAAAGCAAGCCCACTGGGCGACCCCCGAATTAAAAGGCTACGACCATATTAACATGGCTTGGATATGTTCGAGACCCGTAATAAAAATAAGGCCTTCGAAAAGTAAATTTTCATAAGGGGTTCTAAAGGCTACTCTCGACGAACTATAATCTCAACTACTTACCTTTGGAGGAAGTTTCCGGTAACATCGAACCCCCAAAATGCCTTAAAACAGAATAATGTAAAGGCAAAGTTTGTTTGAATCTTTGAACAGAACCTAATTATTTCATGCTAAGGCATTTTCGATCTTTGTGAATATAAATAATAAAGCAAAGGGAAAAATTTGAAAGCCGCGAAAGGGAAAAAAAGCCTTATATATATTTATACAAAATCCTTTTTATAAGGGCCAAACAGCCCGATGAAAATTTTTACAAAGGCTGAACGACCTCAATAAAAATACAAATCAGCCTAAGTGGCCTAGTCGCCACCGGGGGCCGCGTCATCACCTTCGAGGTCTCCGCTATCTTCGGGCGCGCCCGAATCTTCAGACCCCTCGGAATCTTCCTCCTCATGGTAATCCAGCTTCCTAGCCTGGGCTTCGGATACCTTGGCTTTCTCGACCTCAGCCAGCAGGTCAAAACCTTGAGCTCGAACTCCCTCGAGGTCCTCCCTTTGGGATTGCCACTTCATATGCTCCACCAAGTTTCTCACTTGGTCCTGAACCGCCTCGGCATCGGCCTTATGCTGGTCCACCCGCTCATCAGCCTCGGCCTTAACCACACCAATCTCCGACTTGGCCACCTCAAGTTCCTTGGCTAGATTTTCTTGGCCGGAGACTGCCGACCTCAGTTGAGACTGGAGCTTCTCGATCTTTTTGGCCTGTACCAAGGCCTTTTCTTTTGCAGCCCGGAGCTGGACCTCAATCGAAGCCAGTTGTTCTCAAGCAGTTTCCTTTTCCGAGGTCAGGCGGTCCATGTTTTTCTTCTATTCTTCGGCCTCAGCTTTCACCGTGTCCATTTTCGCCTGGAGCTGCTCGATCTGGTCAAGTCTCTTTTGAACCTGCGGGTTCGGGTCGTTAGCCACTGTGTATGAATCGTCGTCACTAAGTTCAAATACTCATCTTACCTACTCGACCAGGTTGGCATGCTCCTTCTGAACCGCTTCTAACTCGGCTTGGAAATTCTCACTAAGGAGCTTGTAAGCATCCCTCTTCTCAGTAAGCTCCCGAATCTCGACCTCGTGTTGGTTTAACTCTTCTCAATATCGGAGAAACGTTTCGTGGTGAAGCACCGAGGCCTGCAAACACAAAGAAGAATGTTATGATTGTTCACTATTTAATCTAAGTACATAACAAAAAGGTTTTCGAAACTACCTGATTCAATGCATGTTGAGCCTCGTTGAAATGAAAAAGGGCCTCCACCTCATCCATTTTGGTCCGATCCTCTTCGGTCACCAAGCATCGGAGATAGATGTCAATCCCTACGGGGGCGGAGAGAACCCGGGCATCCTACGGTACGGATATGATGATTGACCGCTTCCGGTCAGGATCTGTGCTCGGGATTGGGAACCGGTCTATCAATCTCGGACTTGAAGAAGATCCACTGACTCCAGAAGACGGCATCTTCTTTGGCACTAATAAATCACCTAACCCGGTGACATCCTCCGAGGCGGTACAATCTATAACATCAAAGAAGTTGTTGAAGGAATCTGTCGCCCCTTGAGGCCTTTCGTTTGGGCGCTGTTTAAGCATCTGGGCTTCGTTTATCATCGAGTCGGTGAATAATGGTGACTCAAAAAGATCTATCACCCCAAGGACGTCCTTTGGTATATTATTGTCTGCCCGAGAAGCACCAGCCACAATCTCTCTGTCGACCTCCTTAGCTCGGGGCAAAACGGGCTCGACCCTCTCAAGTTCAGAGGCCTCGACCACTGTCTCTCCATCAGCCTCCCTAGTTTGAGGCAGCTCGGTACCGCTCCTCATGCGGGTCATCAACTTAGAGTCATCTTCTTCTTCTTCTTCGGACTCATCCCTCAACTGATGGGGCGAGTCCGATGGGAGTTCTTGGGCGCTGGTATTTTCTTTAGATTTTCGCACCAGTCACCTCCTCGTTTTCTTATTTTTAGTGCCCGAAGAGCTCGGAGCTTTTCTTCTTTTCTTCTCTTTATCCTACTTCAGAGCAGGGGGCTAGGTGAATGTGTTGTCATCACCAGACAGAGGCCTCATCTCAATATCTTTTGATAAACCTGCAAAGGGAAAGTGAAACAAGTTAGAAATCGACAACGTAAAAAGAAGATCGAATGTAACTTAGAGGGAAAATCTCACCATGAGAATAGGCCTCCCACCGGCCCTTCGAAAGTTCGCGCCAAGCGCGCTCAGAGTAGGGTTTTTGTGACATGATTCCCTCGACCCACTCTCTGAGTCGAGGTATTGCATCCGGCATCCGAGCAATAGCTTCATCACAAGGGGTCGATGAGAATAAGGGCAAAAGAAAAATAATAAACAGAACATTAAAGGAAAAGTTATACTTACGTTTCATGTTCCATTTCTCGAAAAATGGCATGTCCTTGGACAGGATTAAGTACGAGGTCTTCACTCGAACAAATCGGCCCAACCAAACCTCGGTCCCCATCCTCGTTGATGCTCGAGAATGGGGCCTTGCTGGCCCCACGGGCAAGTTTTATTAGCCCCCCTCGATAGAGTCAGGGACTATACAGGCGCATAAGTTGATCGATGGTAAAGGGACATCCCTCGAGTTTGCTCAGGAAGAAGCAAAGAAGAACTACAATCCTCCAAAACGAAGGATGAATCTGCCCGAGAGTCACCTCGTACATTTGCAAAAGGCTATAGTAACTGGATCTAAAGGACCTAGCGTGAAAGGGCAAGTGTAAACACTTAAAAAAACCCTCCACATGGGTGGTGATTGATTCCTCAGGGGTAGGGACCACTACGAGCTTATCAACCCAGTTCCAGTCATCCTTGACTTTCTCGAGGATACTATCGGAGATCGAACATATGTATCTAGAGACCGGCTCGCACCGACCCGGTTCCGAGGAAGTTTTCTCAACCTTGAAATCGGCTCTGATCGGGCACCCCGTAGGGATGAACACGTTTAGAGGGGGTTCTAGTCTCGGCTCCTCAATGGCAACAAACAAAACGTTTTCAGTCGGTCTCGAGGAAGAAGGGTTTTCTTTTTTAGGAACGGATTTTGAAGTCTTTGCCATTGCTTCTGAATAGAGGAGAAAAGAAGGTGCTGATGAAAGAGGAGACATAATTAGAATATAACTAGTGAAATCTTTTAGAAAACCAGAAGGGAAGAAGTTTGAAGATGAGAGTGATGAAGTTTTCTTGAAAACACAAGTGTCAATGTCTGAATGTAAAAGTTCTAATGAATGGATGAAAATGGATATTTATAGTTTTCTCAAATGGAGGTTCATATCTTGAAGCGGAAGACCGTTAACTGACGCACATTTAATGTCTTGAAAATTGGACCGATGGGACATTTTAACTATTCTTATCACTTATGTCATGAATTTGTCGTCATTTATCAGAGTGGGAATCAGAAGCTCGTATAGTGAGAATTCGAGGCTCATATCGTTTCTCGTCATATACCCTCCGAAAAACGAGGGGACTTTCTGTATATGGTAGAAACCGAGTCGCCTATTGCATGATAGACCGGGGGCGAAACATAATGGGTTGAAGATCGACCCTAGATTCCATCGAACCTAGGTACGAGGTTAAAACATGTGCCTTCAAATATAGTTGAGTCTATGACCCTGGAACTGATTCCGACTCCGAATTAGCTCAAGAGAACATCATAGAACCAAAATAACGGAAGGCTGAAATATCTGTAATCGGTTGCGCATCACGGCGAAAATCTCGGCACGTATCAATGGAACCGTGGAATTAGCAAATCATGAGATTTCTCATATAGAGTTTTACCTAAAGTAGGACTCTCCTCCTATATAAAGGGGGTCTGATTATTTGTAAAACACATTGTAACACGCATCCCAAAAGCCTTAGAATATTATTTTCTTTCTACAAGCTACTATTCTTCCATATTTGACATTGTTTGGATCATATTCAATTCGAGTGAGGTTTATTTCTCAAGGCTATAACTAATGAAGTCACATGGTTTGTATTTACTTTATTATTGTTTGCTTCACTTATAGTTCAATCTATCGCTTTGTGTCAAATTAATCTACGTATCCTTAAAACCACTTATAAATTCAATTGTTATTCGATTTTGAGGGTAAACAATACATAAATTATATATTGATTATATACAGTATTATATATGAATTATATATATCCGAATATTTGATTTAAACTGCTAGGTAGGCGGCTATTTAAGTTAATTCTTCGCAACAACAACAACAACAACAACAACAACAACAACAACAACAACAACAACAACAATAATAATAATAATAATAATAATAATAATAATAATAATAATAATAACAACAACAATCCAAAATGGATTTCGACCCTAATACTGTTTAATGATCCCTTAAAAAATTGATTTTAGTCCAGGATCACTGGCCCGACAACATATTCAGTCTGAATTCTTTGGTGATAAATGGAACCATTTTAGAACTTGGTTCTTTGATACTTATAGTGCTGATGATAAAAGGAATATTTCCCAAGAATTCTATGAGATTTGTTGTTTGCACAACAAAGTGATGTACTTTGTTCCTTGGTTTATAACCACTTATGTGGATTATATGTTAAAGTCCTTAAAAGAACTTACAAAGAAAGCAGTGGACAGCTAGTAAAGGGTATTTACCCACCACAAGCGTCCTTTGTGTTGCCTAATAATACGGGCATAACATTTACTTCTTTTCAAAAATTCGTTAATGATGACGTGGCGACGATTAGCACCAGAGAAATTAAACAATTATATGTCTTTATATGTGAGCATATTAGTTCACTAGATTCTAAGATAGGAGAATTAATTGACTTAGTTAAGAAAATTAGCACTCCAAAGGAAACCTCAATGATAGTAAGGTCTACAAAGGTTACACCAGATTCTATTGCTTCTTCGAGCAAAACAGTGAAAGACGCGCCTATGCAGTGACTTGTTGAAATGGAAGGTTTTCACCTTAAGTCCAATGCAGATTTAGAAAAACTAGTAACTGATAAGCTAGCTAGTTTAGATTTAAAATCTTTAGAGATGGCCTTCGAATTTTCTGAGAATATCTTAGATCCTTCTAAAGACCATAAGGAAGTTATGTGGTCCGAGCTTAATAAGCTTAGGAAAATAGGTAGCAGATATGCTAATAAACCTCCAATGAATACCTATTATTATCCTAGATCAACTCCACAAGATATATTAGTGGAAGAAAGTGACTGGAACCAGACCAACACCAGTTATAGCGGGGATGCCATTTATGAGTGGAACATAGATGGACTAACTGATAAGCAGATTAGCATCTTAGTTCATAGGATGATGATGTATTCCACTATCTGTAAAGCCACTAGTGAAAGGAATACCGATACGATTATATGTAGAATGATAATTGCAGGATTTACTGGTCAGATAAGAGGCTGGTGGGACAATTTTCTATCAATAGCTGATAAAACTGCTATTATGGAAACTACTACAGCAGAACCTGGATTTGATAATATAGGACGACCTCTATTACCAAATAGTTCATACGTTGTTTATACCTTAGTTCTAACAATTATAGAATACTTTAGTGGTAGATTTACTAATATGTACGAAAATATTCGTACTATGCTAAATAGCCTTAAGTATAAACACTTAGGTGAGTTTAGATGGTATAAAGACACCTTTCTTAGTAGGGTTAATGGATTTACCCGAAAGTAATGCTGACCATTGGAAGGCAAAGTTTATAGATGGTTTGCCATATCTATTTGTAGAAAGAGTGAAAAAGACTCTTAGAGGTAATACAGCGCAAATAACTTATAATACCTATACTTACAGCAAACTGATAAGAGTTTGTACACAGGAAGGTCTTAACCTTTGCAGCGAGCTGAAATTGAATCAGCAGGTTAAGAAGCAGAGACTAACTGAGAGAACCTAGTTAGGAGATTTTTGCCAACAATTCGGCATGGGAGAAATATATTCTCCTCATAGAAAAAAACGCCGTAATATAGTAGAAAAGGCTTCATAGAAAGGGTAAGAAACATCATTATAGGTCAAAAGATGAGCGAGAAGCGCGAAAGAAGTTTCGCAAACAAAATCGATTTGTTAAGAATAGATCGAAGAGAGATTTGAAAGATATTAAGTGCTACAAATGTGGTAGATTTGGCCATATAGCTCCAAATTGCAAAAAGGAAAAGCTGAAAGCTTTAGTGTTAGAACTAGACGATAAGTCTAGAGACCGGATTCTTATGGTTATGGATGAAATCTCAAGAGAAGAATATGACAGTAGTTTTTCCGTTAACCACGTCTCTGAGGATTCTTTGAATTTGCTTGATAGTGATAATTCTGAAACTGATAACTGTGATAATTGTGATCAGAATAATTGTTCTTGTGACACTATGAATTTTTATAAACTGCAATCCCAATTTCAAGATTTTGATATCAAACCTATTACTTCTGATAATATTTTGGAATTATTAAAAGAAGTAACTGATAATAATCTTCGAGAAAAGACTATTAACATGGCTTCTACTTCTTCAAATTCGGCAGATAAACCACTTCAAAGAAAGCGTGATATACTCGATGAAGCTCCTTATTCTTTTGCAGAAGTTCAAAGAAGACTTTTAGCAAAGAACGAGCCAAAGATTTTCGGTTATAATTCTTCAATGGATGATTTGAAAATTGAAGTAGAAAAATTGAAAAATGAGATTAAATCTCTAAAACAAAATCAAATGATTTTAGATCACCAAATTACTCAGATAGAAAAATCTTCTTCAAATGAATTGCCTGCTGATAACAAGAAAAAGGGAATTTTGATACCTGAAAATGATTTTGAAGAAATTTCTGAATTTTCTAAACAGATTGTTTTAAAT
Source organism: Nicotiana obtusifolia (assembly GCA_002018475.1). Classification (NCBI taxonomy): domain Eukaryota; kingdom Viridiplantae; phylum Streptophyta; class Magnoliopsida; order Solanales; family Solanaceae; genus Nicotiana; species Nicotiana obtusifolia. The sequence goes on along the minus strand of MCJB01048675.1, from coordinate 68,814 downwards.
CCCAAAAATGATATGTTTCTTGGAATGATGCAAATAGTTACTGCTCACAAATGGTATGTAAAATATACTATTTTGATTGATAATGATTTTTCTGTGACTGAAACTGCTTTGATAAACAGCGGTGCAGATATTTCTTGTATTCAAGAAGGATTAATTCTAACCCGTTATTATCATAAGACTTCTCATAATGTCAAGTCTGCATCCGGTGATAAGATGAAGATAGAATACAAATTATCTAATGCTTATGTTTGTCAACAAAAGGTTTGTATTACCTAATCCTAGTATACCCTCCAATTATACTAGGAACGCCCTTTATAAGGGCTATTTACCCATTTACTAGGGTAGATGAAAAAGGATTTAATCCTGTTTATAACGATAGAAAAATATCTTTCAGTTTTGTTACTGATCTGTTTACGTGTGATATTAATGCTTTGATTAATATGAAGCATAGTCATATGAAATACTTGCAGTATGAAATTTACAGCATGTCAATAACTGGTACATTGAATTCAGCTAAAGTTCAGGAAAAGATTAAATTGATCTCTAAACAATTTGCTATTTCTATATGTGCTGACCATCGGAGTGCTTTTTGGGATAGGAAAAAGCATGTGGTTTCACTTCCATATGAAGACTCTTTTTCTGAAGAAAATATTCTGACGAAATCAAGACCCTGTCAAATGAACTCTGAATTAGTAGAGTTCTGTAAAAAGGAAATTGACAGTTTATTACAGAAAGGTCTAATAAAACCCTCTCGATCACCTTCGTCATGTACTGCTATTTATGTTAATAATGCTGCTGAAAAAAAAACGAGGAATTCCTAGATTAGTTTTTAATTATAAGCCTTTAAACAAGGTTTTAAAATGGATTAGATACCCGATCCCTAATAAAAAGGATCTACTTTCTAGATTATATGATGCCAATATATTTTCGAAATTTGATTTAAAATCAGGTTATTGGCATATTCAGTTATTTAAAGAACATACTTATAAAATTGCTTTTAATGTTCCCTTTGGGCAATATGAGTGGAATGTGATGCCTTTTGGTTTGAAAAACGCTCCTTCAGAATTTCAGAAAATCATGAATGATATTTTTAATCCATATATAGATTTTATCATTGTTTATATAGATGATATTCTTATTTACTCAAAAACTCTAGAATTGCATTATAAACATTTAGACATTTTTAAGAAAATTGTCATTCAAAACGGTTTAGTTATATCAAAACCAAAAATGAGTTTATTTCAGACTAATATTCATTTTCTTGGTTATCATATTTGCCAAGGTAAAATCACGCCAAGAAAAATAGCCCGTTGAATAGGCGTGATGTTACCTTGGCATATACAGTATTATATATGAATTATATATATTCGAATATTTGGATTTAAACTGCTAGGTAGGCGGCTATTTAAGTTAATTCTTCACAACAACAACAATAACAACAATAATAGTAAGAATAATAATAAGAATAATACTGGCTTAGAATTTTGACAGGGTTTATGCCTTAGTAATCCTCCCTGAAGTAGCATCAAAACGATCGTGTAGTCTCTTTGGTATCAGAGCCATGGTAGTAAAGAATAGGGATAGAAACTAAGTTTAACACCTTTTTACTAATGAATATCATTAGAAAGCAAACTACTGTTAAAAACAGTAGGAAGGAAGAATATGATATGCTTCAACAATTAGACCTTCTTAATAAATGGACAATTCCTAAAACTCAAGCAAAGGTTATATACCAGTTAGGTACTTTTGAAAAATTAGGTTTAAAACAAGTAGTTAATACTACTGAAGAGACTATTACAGTAGATAATGATCATGCTACTTTTAGATTATTATCTGAAAATGATTTAGCCCCTTATACAGAATCTCATAGATTTTTGCATATTGGTTTAATACAAGTTGCCTTCAACCCACTTACATTAAGAGGCTTACTTGAAAGCTTTATAGCAGCTCTCAGAGATGGTAGAAACCAAAATTTGAAAAAAAATCCCTTAAAAGGACTTACAAACTAGTTTGGCTTATGGCCATGTATATTTTAATGCTTATCCTAATTTGCAAGTTTCTTTGAGTGATGAAAACTCTTTGAATACTCTGATAATGAGTATCAAACTTCATGGATACGATTATATGCCAGGAACAGAAGTAATATGTATATGTTATTGGATTTACTATAAGCCTTTATATACTTTGAATCCTATGTGCAAAATCATGGATTTCAAAAATGAAACTATTCTGATAGAAACTAATTTCGGTAAATCTAAATTCATTACCAGAAGACCTATTAAGTGGGATGAAATAGATTTTCCCAAAGAATGGGTCATTGAGGAAGCAATAGCTCCTCGAAATAATATTAACAGTGAAATCACAGAAGTTGAACAAGCTTCTGATGGAACTGTTAAGATCAGGTTCAATGAACCAGATCAAATTGATAATATTAGTTATTCATCTAGATTAACTAGAGTCAACTCCTCATACATCTCTCGTGTTGATTATAAGGTAGATTTTCCTTCAAGAGCATCTACATCACAGATTAGAAAAAATGATAGAATTGATGTTATAAAAATTAGCACAGATAATATTGCTAGTGCTATACCAGACCCAACTAAATTCGAAATGGATTTTTCAAATGGTTTACATGGATAGAGACCAAATAGATTTAGCCCGGGATCACCGGCAAGAAAATTAATTTCTGCAGAATTTAAAAAACCCAGATGGGAACTTTTTAGAAACTGGTTTTTTGATAACTTCAATGAAAAACTAATAAAAAATTTTCAAGATGATTTTATAATGACATTAGTAGGCATAACAAGATTATAGCTTTTGTGCCTTGGTTCATGTCTAAATATATTGATGGTTATATTTCCATGCTAGAAAGAAATTATAAGCTTAGTAGTGAGGAAGTTACTAAATCTGTTTTCCCACCGCAAACATCTTTCCAAATGGGAGAAAAGGATAAGATTATATATTATACTGTCTTTTCTAAATTGTTTGATGATAATACTGGTACTATTACTGCTAGAAATTTGAATATGATGTTGACTCAGAATAACTATACTAACATTTATGTGAGTATTTTGGGTGAACAGGTAGCTTCTATTAGTGATAGATTGGACAAGCTTATAGCAGAGGTCCAAAAAATTAGCAACAAGGATACTATAAAAGGAAAGGAGCAAATAGCGACTGTCAGTATCCAACCCCCTCCAAAAGTCAAAGACTTTAAATTGAAAAGTCTCGATGACTTGGAGAAACTACTCAATAAGAAATTTGAAGGATTTAGAATTAGTCCTTTAAATTTAGAAAATTTATCTAGCGAAGAAAGAAAGGAAAAAATTTCTGATGAGATTAATAAAATCTCAGAGAAGTTTTCTAGAAAGCCAGTACAAAGGATGTACTATTATCATAGACCGACCCCTCAGGATGTTTTACTAGAAGAACCTGAGCCCAATTACTTCTCACAAAGTTATAGTAGTAAGGAAATCTATGAATGGAACATAGATGGATTCACAGATAGACAGATTTATATTCAGGTACATAGAATGCTTATGTATAGTACTATTTGTAAAGTAAATAATAATTCTGAAAAAGCTATTGCTGATATGATTATAGCTAGGTTTACTGGCCAACTGAAAGGCTGGTGGGATAATTATTTGACTAATAGTCAAAGAGCGGATATCTTAGGAGCTGTTAAGATAGAAAATGGTCATAATGTTCAGAACATAGTCTATTCTTTAGTTCTCAATATTATAGAATACTTTTTAGGGAGATGGTCAGATAATAGTGAGATCATTAGGACTATGCTTCAAAATCTTAGGTGTCATACACTTATAGAGTTTAGATGGTATAAGGATGTATTTCTATCCAGAGTTATGGAATTACCCGAGTGTAATAGTACTCACTGGAGTCTAAGTTTATAGATGGACTTCCCACCTTATTACTGAAAGAATTAGAAAGACCCTTAGAGGTACTGTTATGAGTGTAGATTATAATAGTTATACGTATGGTAAGTTGATTAGTGTATGCACCCAGGAAGGTTTAGCTCTTTGCAATGAGATTAAGCTAAACGAAGAAATTAAAAACACCATCTAAATGAAAGACAACAATTAGAGAGTTTTGTGAGCAATTTGCCATAGATATCCCTAAAATTAAGAAACCTCATAGGAGAAGAAAAATCAGAAAGAGCCTTATAGGGATAAGAGAAAGAAGTGGAGAAATCCTGAGAAAAGAAGAGAAAAGACCGAGAAGAGACGGTCTAGTTATAAGAAGAAGAAGGATTTTATTAAATCCGTTAAGCCCAATGCCTGTTATAAGTGTGGTAAAGTAGGGCATTATGCCAAAGATTGCAAGGTTAAGGATAAGATCAAAAACCTTGATTTAGATGATAACATTAAGGATTCGTTATATAAGATCCTGTTAAATTCATCCCCAGATTGCCGTAACACAGAATCTTCAATCGATGAAGATTTGAAGGTGTTACAGAATGAAGAATATTATTTGTGATGACCCGGCCAGTCGTCTCGTGGGTTACCACTCCGTCTTCCCCATTTTCTGTCTCATTATATTTCGTTATCTATGTTTTATGTAATCAAGTTGAGTAAGTTGCATTCGGAGTAAAATCAGTAAGAAATGAGACACTTAGTCTCTTTCAAGAAGGCTTAAGTGTAAAAGTCAACCGTATGTTGACTTATGAGTTAGAATGCTCGGATGTGAATTACGATGATTCGGTTAGTTTCGAGAGAGGATTTATGACTTAGGAGAGTGATCGGAATTAGTTTTGGAGGTTCCGTGTAGAATTAGACTTGAATTGGTGAAGTTAGAATTTTGGCGATTTTCGGTCGATAGGCGAGATTTTGATCCGATGGTCGGAATGGAATTCCGAAAATTGCTGTAGCTTCAATATGTGATTTATGACTTGTGCGCAAAATTTCAGGTCATTCGGACGTGGTTTGGTCGGGTTTAGATCAAAAGAGCGATTTAGAAGATTTTGAGATCCTTAGGCTTGAATCCGATGCGAATTCGATGTTCTGATGTTGATTTGAACGTTCCGATGGTTGGAACAAGTTTGAATAATGTTATGGGACATGTTTCCATGTTTGGTTGAAGTCCCGAAGGTCTCGAATGGATTTTGGATGATTGATGGAGTTTAACTTTGGAGTTTCAAGAAGGTGTCGATGTCGTACCTTCAAGAAAAAGTAGTATTATATTATGAAAATGAACTCCAAATTCAGTTTTGATTGAAGCATTAGATCCGTATCAAAATTTCGGAGCCATAGCAAAAAGAATCGTCCAATTCGGACATCGTATGAGAAAGTTATGCCTATTTTCGTGTCGGGGAAAAATTCTGCAGAC
>MCJB01048675.1:0-35000 GCA_002018475.1 Nicotiana obtusifolia | reverse complement strand
AACGAGTCATGAAGGGTATAACGAACATACCCTGTCTCCACATTGGATCAAGAACAGGATCAGAAGGATAAAAAACCGCTAATTCATACAGAGCCATCAAACCGGCCCAACCAGCAACCAGAGCTGTATGCATTATATGAACAGAAAGCAACCGACCGGGATCATTCAATACAACGGCATGAACACGATACCAAGGCAAACCCATGGAAATACCCCTTATATCAAAGATAAATAGACACTATGTAACTTTATTGCATTGGAAAAGACTATAATATGACTATCCTACGGACCACTCTTGTTCAGTCGATTATTTTCGAACAAGGGTGTTCTATTCTGTTGGTAATAATGGAATAATTCTGTTCGTAGGAACAAAGAGAAGCAGATTTATTCTATACTCGATAAGTACCAATACGCAATGGGGGAGTTGATCCCATTTTCTATGAGCGAATGAGTCCATACTTATTTATCATTAGAAAGACCTATTCGTAATAATTTGAGTTTATTCATTCTGTCTTTCTTTATGAATTTTTATAATCTATGGATAAAATAAATACGATAAAAACACAATATGAATATTATAAAGACTATAAAAAAATTGTTACATTTCCACCTCAAAGTGAAATATAGTATTTAGTTCTTTCTTTCATTTAATGCCTATTGGTATTCCAAAAGTTCCTTTCCGAAGTCCTGGAGAGGAAGATGCATCTTGGGTTGACGTATAGTGCGACTTGTCAGATATATTGGGTCATATGGTACCTCCCCTTTCTCTCCCCCGATCGAGATATCCCCCGTTTCACCCAAGAAAGATAAATTAATCATCAAAAATTTGGAGCGTGAAGTGCAATTAGATCCATTTTTGAGGGGATTCATATTACTATTATCAATTAGAATAATTTATGGTTGGCTTGGTGGACTAAAAAAATGAAGTATCCAGGCTCCGTTTAGAAAAAATCCAATTGGATTGGTAAGATATCTATGATTGCTATTCATATTTTTTCTTTGTAAAGAGATCCTAATTGTCAAGCAAAGTTATCTCAACTCTAAGAAATACTTGTATAAAATGAATTGAAAAAAAAAAAGAAATACAAAAAGAAATGGTAATGGGAGCATTTGTCCTATATGTACAAATCCAAATCGGGCGGATCTTTACCCGGAGTAGAGCATAAACCTAAAAAGATGAAACAGACCCTTTCAGGAACAAGAAAATACCATCGCGGTTTGGATTAAATCTCGATGAAAGAATACATCAATGAGAAATAGATCAATGAGAAATTGATGTATGAAATAATACATCAATTCGTTATGTATGGATGATGAGATTCCATTGATACAGAGCCAATTCCAATAGACTTATTGGAGGGTCCCATTGGCGTGCATCCTGTAGGAATTGAACCTACGAATTCGCCAATTATGAGTTGGGCGCTTTAACCATTCATCCATGGATGCTTAGCGGGGATCCTCGTACATGGTGAATAACCAAATTCCAATTGAAATGAAATCTTTAGGATAAATCAATGCAATTTAGGAGAAATCAATGAGAGGACATCAATTCAAATCCTGGATTTTCGAATTGAGAGAGATCAAGAATTCTCAACATTTCTTAGATTTATGGACCCAATTCAATTCAGTAGGATCCTTCATTCACATTTTTTTCCACCAAGAACGTTTTCTAAAACTCTTTGACCCCCGAATTTGGAGTATCCTACTTTCACTCAATTCACAGGGTTCAACAAGCAATCGATATTTCACGATCAAGGGTGTAATACTCTTTGTAGTAGCGGTCCTTATATATCGTATTAACAATCGAAATATGGTCGAAAGAAAAAATCTCTATTTGGTAGGGCTTCTTCCTATACCTATGAATTCCATTGGACCCAGAAATGATACATTGCAAGAATCCGTTGGGTCTTCCAATATCAATAGGTTGATTGTTTCGCTCCTGTATCTTCCCAAAGGAAAAAGATCTTTGAGAGTTGTTTCCTGAATCTGAAAGAGAGTACTTGGATTCTCCCAATAACTAAAAAGTGTATCATGCCTGAATCTAACTGGGGTTCGCGTTGGTGGAACTGGATCGGAAAAAATAGGGATTCTAGTTGTAAGATATCTAATGAAACCGTCGCTGGAATTGAGATCTTATTCAAAGAGAAAGATCTCAAATATCTGGAGTTTCTTTTTGTATATTATATGGATGATCCGATCCGCAAGGACCTTGATTGGGAATTGTTTGATCATCTTTCTCTGAGAAAGAGTCAAAATAGAATCAACTTGAATTCGGGACCGCTATTCGAAATCTTAGTGAAACACTGGATTTCTTATCTCATGTCTGCTTTTCGTGAAAAAATACCAATTGAAGTGGAGGGTTTCTTCAGACAACAAGGGGCTGGGTCAACTATTCAATCAAATGATATTGAGCATGTTTCCCATCTCTTCTCGAGAAACAAGTGGGCTATTTCTTTACAAAACTGTGCTCAATTTCATATGTGGCAATTCCGCCAAGATCTCTTCATTAGTTGGGGGAAGAATCTGCCCGAATCAGATTTTTTGAGGAACGTATCGAGAGAGAATTGGATTTGGTTAGACAATGTGTGGTTGGTAAACAAGGATCGATTTTTTAGCAAGGTACAGAATGTATCGTCAAATATTCAATATGATTCCACAAGATCTAGTTTCGTTCAAGTAACGGATTCTAGCCAACTGAAAGGATCTTCTGATCAATCCAGAGATCATTTGGATTCCATTAGTAATGAGGATTCGGAATATCACACATTGATTAATCAAAGAGAGATTCAACAACGAAAAGAAAGATCGATTCTTTGGGATCCTTCCTTTCTTCAAACGGAACGAAAAGAGATAGAATCAGGCCGATTACCGAAATGCCTTTCTGGATATTCCTCAATGTCCCGACTATTCTCGGAACGTGAGAAGCAGATGATTAATCATCTGTTTTCGGAAGAAATCGAAGAATTTCTTGGGAATCCTACAAGATCCGTTCGTTCTTTTTTCTCTGCTAGATGGTCAGAACTTCATCTGGGTTCGAATCCTATTGAGAGGTCCACTAGAGATCAGAAATTGTTGAAGAAACAACAAGATCTTTCTTTTGTCCCTTCCAGGCGACCTGAAAATAAAGAAATGGTTAATATATTCAAGATAATTACGTATTTACAAAATACCGTCTCAATTCATCCTATTTCATCAGATCCGGGATGTGATATGGTTCCGAAGGATGAACCGGATATGGACAGTTCCAATAATATTTCATGCTTGAACAAAAATCCATTTTTTGATTTATTTCATCTATTCCATGACCGGAACAGGGGAGGATACACGTTACACTATGATTTTGAATTAGAAGAGAGATTTCAAGAAATGGCAGATCTATTCACTCTATCAATAACCGAGCTGGATCTGGTGTATCATAAGTGATTTGCCTTTTCTATTGATTCCTGCAGATTGGATCAAAAATAATTTCTTGAATGAGGCCAGGGATGAATCGAAAAAGAAATCTTTATTGGTTTTACCTCCTATTTTTTATGAAGAGAATGAATCTTTTTCTCGAAGGATCAGAAAAAAATGGGTCCGGATTTCCTGCGGGAATGATTTGGAAGAACCAAAATCAAAAATAGTGGTATTTTCTAGCAACAACATAATGGAGGCAGTCACTCAATATAGATTGATCCGAAATCTGATTCAAATCCAATATAGTACCTATGGGTACATAAGAAATGTATTGAATTGATTCTTTTTAATGAATAGATCCGATCGCAACTTCGAATATGGAATTCAAAGGGATCAAATAGGAAAGGATACTCTGAATCATAGAACTATAATGAAATATACGATCAACCAATATTTATCGAATTTGAAAAACAGTCAGAAGAAATGCTTCGAGCCTCTTATTTTGATTTCTCAAACCGAGAGATCCATGAATCGGGATCCTGATGCATATAGATACAAATGGTCCAATGGGAGCAAGAATTTCCAGGAACATTTGGAACAGTCCGTTCCGGAGCAAAAGAGCCATTTTCAAGTAGTGTTCGATCGATTACGTATTAATCAATATTCGATTGATTGGTCTGAGGTTATCGACAAAAAAGATTTGTCTAAGCCACTTCGTTTCTTTTTGTCCAAGTCACTTCTTTTTTTGTCCAAGTTGCTTTTCTTTTTGTCTAACTCACTTCCTTTTTTCTGTGTGAGTTTCGAAAATATCCCCATTCATAGGTCCGAGATCTACATCTATGAATTGAAAGGCCCGAATGATCAACTCTGCAATCAGTTGTTGCATTTACTCCAAGACTACTCGCAAGGTGTAGAAGTGTAGTATGATTACAACCGATCCCATGTACTCAGCAACTATCATAATTAAACTCGGCGAGGTAATAGAAGCAAGAATTATAAATGATACTCGCTAATCACCTGTATTGTTCATAACTCCAATAAGTACAGAATCATAGTATGATCAAGTCATGAATCACAGATATAACCACCTTGATGCACACAATAACTTAGTGTACTCTGCCAAGTCAACAATCCAGCATATAAGGAAGATATGCAAATAAATCAGGTAAAAAACAAGGAAATTGCAAGTAAAGATGAAATGAAACAACTAAAAAAAAAGATTGGCAAGTCTTTCCTCAGAAATACAATAACCAAACCAAACCACTGATCAACCTTTTCCGAAGTCCACATCAACCAGAAACCCGTCGGTTTCTCACAATCCGTGTGTACACCATCAAGAAGGAACATGAGAGGGTGACCCTAGGTGATGGATCCACATCCACACGTTGCACAGACAACTCACGTGCTATCACAATTCGCCTGGCGTGGTCACAGGCTTAATATCACAATTAGCCGGGCATGGTTTACAGGATCAATATCACAATCTGCTTGCGTGGTCACACGCTTAATATCACAATTCGCCCGGCGTGGTCACAGGCTCCATATCACAATCTGCTCGGCGTGGTCATAGGCTCTATATCACAATCCGCTTGGCGTGGTCACAAGCTCAATATCACAATCCGTCTGGCATGGTCAGAACCTCAATATCACAATCCGCCCGGCGTGGTCAAATGCTCAATATCATAATCCACATGGTGTGGTCACGTTTTACCAGTCCAATCCATATCACACAAAAAGAAGAAATACAAGAATACATGTACCTGATCAATGAATACCAAATTTCACTCCTGGACTGGTATAACTGACATGCTAAGGTGTATGCATGTGCAAAGTGTGCTATCATAGCTCAAATTAGGCAAATACATCACGAAAGTAACAACTATCAAGTTCAATCGGGAGATTAACCCCTTTATAACCTCAAACATGGCTTAATAGCTCACAACATGGGTACAAATATAAGAACCATCACAGCATGAAGCTTAGCAATCAATCCAAGGCATATCATAGCCTAAACACTATCCCGAGCATGAGAAATACCACGTGCACGCACATGGGCCTAACCCCACATATGTGCGCCATCTTTAGCACGTAACTGTCACAAATAACTTAGGAAAATAGTGCCTCAATCACGTTTAGGTAAGATACTTATCTCAAGCAAGCCAGATCAATACTCTAGAAGCACCATCCCGCAAGAATCGACCTCCGAACGGCTCGAAACAAGCCAAAAGCAACTTAAAACATCAAATAATGCCATAGAAACACGCTCAAACAATAAAGGCCAAATCTTTAATCAAATACTTAAAGTTAACCAATAAGTCAACCCTGGCCCATATCCCGAAACCCGGCAAAACATACAAATTCTGATAACTCATTCAAATACAAATCTAATCATACTAGTTTCACTCAAATCTGACTCTAAATCAATGTTCAAATCTCAAATGTTCACTCTAGAAATGTTTTGAAAAAAATCCCTAATTCCTCTTTTAGATTCAATCCAAACACCAAAATCAAAGATATAATCACATAAAATAATCAAATCAAAGTCAAAATTACTTACCCCAATCCAAATAGTGAAATTTTCCTTCAAAACCGCTCAAAATCGAGCTCCCAATCTCAAAATGTGATAAATATAAGTCAACCCTAGAATATATAAATCTTCCCAGGGATGTCGCATCTGCGACCAAAATATCTAGTTCTGCAGAACCGCATATGCGTCGACAAACCTGCTTCTGCGAGATGCCTCACCTTAGGCCCCTATCGCTTCTACGACTACCAATGCGCTTTTGCTCTCAAGGATCCGCTCCTGCGGACACGTAGATGCGCCCAGGACTCTGCATCTGCGGACAACTCAGCCTACAACCTTCTTCGCAGGTGTGACAATAGACGCACTTCTGCGACCCCTGCACCTGTGCTAAAACAATCGCATATGCGAAACACTAGAAGTGGACCTACCAAAACACTCCAAGATGATCCGAAATCAATCTGAAACACATCTGAGCCCCTTAAGACCCTGTTCAAATATACCATCAAGTCCCAAAATATAAAATAGACCTACTCGAGCTCTCAAATCACACCTTAATTTAAGCTTAATGAAGTATTTCAAATTTCCAAATTGCCAACCTTCGACATTAGAGCCAAAACCTTCTAGAAACATCCAAGTACAAATCCAAGCATACACTCAAGTCCAAAATCATCATTCGGACCTAAAAAACCATAAAAAAGCTCTGACGAGGTTAGATACACAAAAATCAAGCTTGGTCAACTGTTCCATCTTAAAACTTTCTAGCTGAGAATCATTCTTCTAAATCAATCCAAAACCACTCGAAAACCAAAACAATACACAAGTTATAATACACCATATGAAGCTACTCATTACTTTAAACCACCAAACTGAATGCAAATGCTTAAAAAAATTGTGTGCAATATCGCTTTTGCGAACAGAGGGGGTTATTACATTTGTGATTGTTGTGTCGCATTTGCCACACTAGGCAGTGGTTTGATAGCTTTGCATATGCGAAACTTTGTTCTCTTTTATGGAGTATTGGACCTTCGCAAATGTGAAGGTGTAGTCGCATTTGCAACATTTGGGAGGCTTAGGCAGTTGTCGCATTTATGAACGTCGCAATTGCAAACAAGAGTTGGCAATTGCAATACCTTTAGCTAGATAAAATGTTGAGATTTCGGCACTTAGCTTATTTTACACCATTTTTGAGACCTAGACTCCTTAGAAGCGATTTGTTAGAGAGCAAATTCTTCCCAACTTCATAAGTTAGTAACTTAAACTTGTTTTTATTTAATTTTTATTACTTTTTCATGTATTTCATTATCAAATGTAAGATTTCATATGGTAGAAATTGAGGTTTTTGGTAGAATTAAGGGATTTTGTAAAATTGAGATTTAGAGCTCAAATTAAGGCCAGACCTCAAATTTAGGGAATACGAACTTGATTGGTATATTTTCTACGTGATCTATGTGTGGACGATGTATATACAAGGTGACATATGTATATACGTTTTCATGGTTTTAAGCATGCGGAGGCGTATTACTTTGTTTTATGTCTTTAATTTTACCAAGTTTTATTCTTAGTTCATGTTATTATTTGTTAGGTGCTATACGTGATACATGCTTTACTTGATATATATGTCCCTTCTTGTTGTTGAATGCCAATCATGAATATCCCTTTTATAATTAATTTACTTATACTTAATGAGTTACGATAAATATTTTGAATGTATTTTCTATCAATAAATAACTATTTCTGCAAATTAGCTAAGTATTAGTTTTGAAATTAATCACTTAGTATTAGTATTATGTAATTACAAATATCCTCCTATTTTAGTACTTTTAAAATAATTCTTTAAATGAGCCGTAGAGGTTTTTATAATTAATTTAATGAATTACTTCTTATAATTTTTATTAATTAAAGTATTATGTTAATAATTCAAAATTACTATTGTAATTTAGAAAATAAAGTATTTTATAAATAATTAATTACAATAATTAATAGCATATTTGATATTTGTAATTTTACTATTTTTATTGAAAATTAATTAAGTTTAATTAAACTAATTTTAAGAAGGTTAAAGACTAAGTGGCTACAACTGCAATTGAACAATTAAACACAAATTGGCCACTCTATAAATCAAAGCCAACCCAATACCCAAGCCCAATATCATTTGACCTAGTCCAACTCCACCCCTCTGTTTCCACTACGGCAATCCATGCTATCACATTTGAGCCAATCACAGCATGCCACGTTGCTCTTCCTATTCCCTCACAAAAGAAACACAACCTATCATGGCTGTTGATTAATATCATTTTTCCATTTTATTTTAATAGCCCATCCTATTTTATCTCCGCCGTTGGATCACAAGAATCCAACGACCATCAAATTTTCTCCATAAAATCATTTTAAATGCCTAATTCCCAAAATAATCAGAGCCGTTGACCAAATGTTCCAACGACTCCCATTCCATCTCCCATTTTAAACCTGGAGACACCCCCCAACCCTAATCATTTCCTCCTAAGATCGGGCGCCCCTCTTTCCCAAACCCCAAACACTTAATCTGCCTCCTATGACCGCGAATCCCACCTGGTTATTACCTATTTCATTGTCAAAAATCGAAATCCCCAAATCTGAAACCTTAGAATCAAAGACGAAAGTTCAAATTGTCTGGTTCCTCTTATGTTCTTTCAAATCGAACCATGCATGAAGATTTTCTCGGAACTCATCATCATTATTCGTCGTCCAGAGGTCAGACGCAATGACCTCCGGATAATGGAGCTTTGACCGATGGATTTTCGCATTCAATGGTCGATTTCTCATACCCAGGTAAACTCCTCACGATTTTACCTCTGTGTCCTCTGAGTTTACCTCTACCTTGCTATCATCACTCGACTATCATCATTTTTCACTATCTAATTTATATCCTTTGAAACTCTAAGGCATTGAATGCACTATAAATAGAGCCTTCAATGCTCTCACCTAACAGACCTAACACGAACACAAAAGCAACACTAAGATTTCATTGAAGATTAGGCTCCTTACAATTTCTAGTTTTCTTTCGTATCTGAGTCTTTCACTGCTCAAGCTAGAAGCTTTGGGTCTTATGCAATTAAATTGAACTCCTGTTGGGTTTGCTGCCTAAGAAAAGGCAGTAAAATCTAAATCTTCTCTCTTTATTAGTTTGTTTGTTCAAGTATGATTCGTTGTGTTATTAAATGATTGTTAGAGATGCATCAATGTCTCAGCTGTTTTATATGTTTTGTTAACGGTATATAGTTATATCGCAAAATCATGAGTTATTAGAGTGATAGTGTTGTCATAGTCTTAATGTGTATTTGGTTTCTGTCTCTATTATTAAATCTTAAGAAAAGTCTAATAATTCTTAAGCTGTCCTGATATCTGCTATCTTCATGCTTCCTTGATGTTCTGTTAAGCATTGTCATTCTGCCTTAAGTATCGTTTGTGTTTATAGTAGTCTATTTGATACTTAGACTTAAACAAATGTGAGTTTGAGAGATTGTCATCTTGGCCTAGGAATGTTGGTTTATGATACTTGAACTTATCCTCTCCTTTGGCATGCTTTTTCATTGATTCTTGTAAGCCTTTCAGAGGTCTTGACTCTTTGATGAGCTTGTAGTTATTTGATCGTACTGTATGAGCATGATTTGAGCAGACTATGTTCTGTACCATCTCTATATGCATTTAGAAATTCATCACATGTCTGAGCTAAGTCATGAGGCCTTATTCAAGTTCAGGTATTCTAAGTTGTTAAAACTAAGCTCCATTATGTTTGAAATCCTACCCTTAACCTGCTTGACAATTTTCCAAAGTAATAGCATTCCTACCCCTTTTGTGAAGTCTATGTGTTGATATTGTTAGCTTAATGATGATGGCATTTTCATTTTTAAGATAATATCACTTCATGTTCCCTGTATAGGTGATCCTGCACTCATTAGATCCTTCAGTACTTGTTTATTTGCTTTCCACAACCATGTGCATGTCCTTGTTGTTCTTAGAGATTCATTAAGCCTGCATGAACCAGGCAGACGTAACTTATGAATTTCAGATGAACTTCCTATTGTTACTGATAGAGTTTAACATCATACTTTGTCAATATGAAGTAGTTCTTAGGAATAAGTAGTAATTCCTTGAGCTTTAGAAATAAACAAAGTTGGTAGCTTAAGCTTCTTTGATGCTCTTTTAGAGGCCTTAACTTGGAATGTTAACTTGTGACCATGTCAATAACCTTTAGAAGGCCTGACCAAGTTAGCAGTTTGTATCTCTATTGATAATTTGATTGGCAAACCTGTTGACATTCTTAGAAGTTCTGACTTAGGTCATAAGTCTATAACCTTTGCTAACATCTTTAGAGCTCTAATTGCAATTGTTAGTCCATAATCATGTTAATACCCTTTAGAAGTAATGCTTGGTAATGGTATCTTTGCCATCATTTTTTTAAGGAACTCAATTAAAGTGGTTAACTTGTTTCTCTGTTAATACCCTCAGAGGTTGTCAATAAGGACTGATAGCCTACATATATGCTAGAAATTAAGACTTGGGTTATGACTGGAATGTATCCATACTCATGTATTTCAAAAGTTTAAATTATGCAACTATTTTATCCTTAAGGTGCTTAATCTCAAGTGTTTGGTTTTCTGACTGTAGTATGTTACTACCACTACCTCTATATGTGTTTGAAGCCTTTACGTTTAGAAATGTTCAACATGTTCACTTAATGTTGGAGATATAGTTCTGTAGATAAAATTGTTTCCTTTTGTGTTCCTTATGTTACTATGTTAAGAATGGCACACTCCCGTAGTGGTGTTGTGCCAATGCCCTAGGCCTTGAGACTCTTGGGAACTTTGAAGTGTCGGGAATTCAAAGGGGCCTTTGACCTTGAGAGAGACTCTCTCCTTAGCCCTTAATTCATTGATACTCGTTATTCTCTTTGGGTTTAGTGTTTAATGACAACGAAAGGTTTTCAGCGTGAATCATTTACTATACATAGCCACCACATTAGTGTGACCTTCCTAATGTTTAGATGTTGTTGGTAACTTTCTTCTTTATTTTTGCTTGCACGTTTTTATTCTTCATGTAAGAATGTGTATTGAGTAATATTCTCTAATAATTGTCTCTTTTCTTTGAACATGTACAATTGCCTGGGGCTGCCGAGTTCTCAAGGAACTCAGGCCAAGTCCAGCATTGCTGTGTTTTCTAGAAAATCGAAGTCAGCTATCACCCTTCCCTATTACTGCTGGGCCTACCTCTTTGAGGCCCAAATACCAGAGTCCAATCCTCTCCTTTAAACTCCTTTATTATTTACTGCTTCACTGCCTTAGCCTTACTGCATTGTCGCATTTTGCTGCATTCTTGTTGTTGTTTTATCTCACATGTATACAACAATTATATATTGGATTGAATGCTTTACTTTATATCTTAAGCATATAAACTTACGCAAGCCTTGAAGAACCTAGGATTAAAAGAAGCATTAGTAAGTAACTAATCCCACATTCGCTAATTATAAGTTGTTTGTACCATTAATCTACTATGATTTGCTAACTTTTCTTAAAAGATTTTGAAGTCCAAAGGCTTAACAAGAGACGGCAACTCCTCTTTCAAAAAGGGAAAATCAGATTTGAAACGCAAGTTTGACCTTCTAAAGGGAAATTAATTCATTTCAAAAATAAGGTCTTGCCGCCTCAAGTACAGATTTTCAAACGGTCCATTCAAATGTTTAAAAGCCAAGGTATATCTTAGGCTCACTTTCATAGCATTTTGCTAGAGTAATATAAACCTCCATGCTTCTTAAAAGACAAAATGTTTTCTAGCTTAGCTCTTCTTTTTCACATGTTTTCATACAAACATCATATATACCTTTAAGATCTTTTCAAGCATATATGCACTAACATCATTTTTTAAAGACTTTTCTTTAAATCCACCCTATTTAAAACTACACTCTTCCCTCATAGGACTATGCCCTAATTTAGAACATTAGTTAAGGCATAGTACAAATAATTGATTCCAAATCTAGTCTAAGTCATATGGAGCTACCTTAGGTAGATTTTAAGGGGTGCCTAACACCTTCCCCTTAGAAAAATAAGAACTCTTACCCATAATCTCACGAGTTATCAGACTAATAAAGAATATGACTTAGTAAATAAATAGGTACGCTAGTATACCTTTAAATATTAGGTAGCAACTCTTTTTCATCAAAAACAAAGAAACCACAAGTTGAATCTTGTTTTGACTAGTGCAAAATAGGATGCAACAACATGGCGACTTTGTTGGTAATTTCATACTTAGGTTCTGACCTTAGCAAGCTTAGACTAAAATTGGCATTTAGATTTATTTTTACATTGCTTTAACTGTGGATAAAATTGTAATTACATGCTTACTTGATTTATTTGCTCTTATTATGGTTATTATCATACTTATTGTCGCCACATTCTTATCTGTTATTGCTTTATATATACACTATCATCACATTTCTTTCTATCGAGTCTTGGTCGTACACTATCACACACAATGGCACACGAGGGTTATCTTTTACACCCCTCTAAAACTTCTTTTCAAAACTCTCTAGTTTTAGAGAATGGCTTTGTCAGTTCAACTGACAACATTTTGCAGCGTTCAGTCTAACTCAAAAGTCGGAAACACTCCACTCTAGTAAGAATAGGTCATATTTCACAAACCTTAGGTGAGTGGGTCTTTAGCATCGACACACAATTAGGAAAGCCACCCTAATGTCAACGGGTCATACACCTAGCGACATGACTTATGTGGAATGACAAAGAAACCTGAGAAGACACGTAAAGATCCAAAGCAAACAATTACCAAACACCTTTCTTTTAAACACCTCAGAAAATTAAAATCTGCCAAAACATCCCTGAGATTAACATGGTGATGGGAGCACCACGCAAGTTAAAGCAGTGGTGGAAGAACATTCGCCGGGAACTCGGAGATGATATTCAGACACACCTGGAGCCACTGACGGCTTTGCTAAACATCCGAGCAGATAGGGTGCTGACTCGCCTGCTCATAGAGTTTTGGGATCTGGTTAAGGTGGTGTTCAAATTTGCCGACTGTGAGTTAGTACCGACATTGGAAGAAGTTACTAGTTTCACGGAGCTGCCGTTCAACGGAAGGAAACCACTACTACCAGTATATGCCCTGGTACAAGTTCTTGGATGATTTAGGCCTGGCCAACAATCGGGGTTTGAGAAATATTGAGGATGCATGGGTGAGCCTCAAGTTGTTCGATAGGTTTGGAAACCGTGAAAGCTATGAGTGATATTCGGGAGAATTTCAATGTGACCAAGAAATGTGGGAGAGTCTCAGACCTTAATCTTACCATTGGCGCTATTGGGATTATTGGTCTTCCCGCAGAGAAGGGGTCGGATCAACATCAACTTATTATCCATGATTCTGGTGACCTTCCGTGGAAACCTTCAAGCTACTTTCGTGCCGATGGTGCTAGCTGAGATGCTGAGGGCTTTGTCCACATGTGCATGAGGGTATGATTTCTTTAAGGGTTGTAACTTGCTGCTTCAGATCTGGGCTACTGAACATTTCTTTTAGCGAGAGGCCACCATTTACTACTTTATGGGCGTCGGCAACATGATCCGCAACCACAACGAGAGGATTAGACATTTAGCCTCCTCACATGGGCAAGAAGAGTGGAGGGAAATGCTGACTAATCTGAGTGTAGAATGGATCAACTGGAAGCTATCATGGTTGGGTGGAAGAGCAATCTTAAGGACTCCTCATAAATACTTCATTAAGCTGATCAAACATGAGGGCATTCAACCATACACACCCCTGCTGGTTCTCAGACAGTTCGAGATGATCCAAGATGTGCCTCTTTGGACAAGGACAGAGCTATATGAGGATGAGTACAACAGATAGATTTCGATCCCTAGGATAAGAAGGCTCCAAGAAGAGTGGAACGGCTTGGTCACAATGCCAATGGGTCAAAACTCATGGTGCACTCCTGAGTATTATGTCTGGATCAACGAGGAAGGCAAGCTGGCCCGGCCAAGCAGAAAAGGTATAGCCTGGCTAGAGGATGCAGTGGTTGCTTTGCAAATTTACCATGAGATCCTGCCACATTACCTTGTGATTACTTCAATTCACCGTCAAGTGGTCCCAGGATCCATCAATCACATGTTGCCACCTACTGAAGACGATGACGGGATAGTGGAGTGCATCCTAATAGAGTCTAGTATAGAGCCAGAAGAAGATCCAGAGGAAGGGTCAGAGTTCAACGATGACGAGGAGGAGTTTGAAGAAGACCCGGAGAAAGATCTGGAGGAAGAACCAGAAGAAGAAGAGGAGATGGGAAAAAACTTCGGGGATGGTTACTAGAAGTTGGTCGATTTCCCCTTCTTTCTCAGTTTGTACCCTATCCCTAGTTTTCTTTTACTTTCCTAAAGGGAAAGTTGTCCAAGCCCATGTAGTTCTATGAAACAATGATGTAATATTTGTTCCCACTTATCTCAGTCCAAATTATCAATGAAAACAAAATTGCTTCGAATCTAAATCTGTCAATTCCAAATATTTGTCAAACATCTACGATTTAGGCCTACCTCCGACAATGAGAGGTCCCCACAAATTCTAGGAAACCCAGCCTTAATGCGTGAATTAATTGCTCTATGTGATTTCTTGCTTGTATAAATGAAGAAACTGCCTCCTATTTCTTTTTCTTTTCTTTCTTCTTATTTTTCTTTTACTTTATTATTACCCCCAAAAGAAAAGAAAGTTGTTTTGTGTCGACCCGAAGCTGGCGAAACTACCATAAAATCTAAGATCAAAGGGAAAGATGTCAGCTACAAAAAACCCAACTGAACATGCTCTGGTCATAGCCTACAGCCCGGGGCGACCGGGGGAGAAGGATGATACCATGAATGATGAACACGTGGCCAAGATGGCCCAAGAAATGAAGTCTCTAAGGGAGGAAGTACAACATATCAGGGAACTGGCAAATCTGGCCGTGCCAACGCTTCCTCAACCACCTCATTTTCCTTCTTTAGATTCAATTCCTGACCACTTTCCTTCCACATAACCCCAAAACAACAAAACCCCAACTTCAGTTCCTACCACTGAAGTCATACCTCCAGTAACCCCCGCAAACCCACCAAATCCCCCTATCCACACTCCCTACGTACCACAGTACGTTCAGACACCACGAAACCCGCCTATTACCAACAGTGCAACTCAAACCCTTCCTCGTGACGGAGTCAATTTTACCACTCACCCAAACTAGCACATACCTGTGGCACATACCACCACTCATTAGCGATATGTTCCCCTTGTATATTCCATTTCTGAACCTACCGTTACAGTTCTTCTCACGGTCAGGGTGCCTTATGAGATTGACCAATATGCTGAGATGGAGAGGGAAGCCAGGTGTAAGGAAGAGGAGTCAGTATCTGAGTTGTTGCAAATCTTGAGAAAACAAATGAAGAACCTCCAAGTTTCTTGAGGAAGTGAATGTTTGGATTACGAGAATCTGTGTATCCATCTGGTGTGGATATGCCAGCTAGGTATAAGCCTCCAATGTTTGATATCTTCGAAGGGACGGGTGATCCCGACGTGCATTTGAGGGCATATTGTGACAAGTTAGTTGGAGTGAAGAGGAATGAGAAGCTGAGAATGAAGTTATTTATAAGGAGCCTGACGGGAGAAGCGCTCACCTGGTATACTCGACAAGATCCACGAAACTGGAGAACTTAGCAAGATATGGCAGAAGACTTCATGAATCGCTTTCGATTTGACACAGAGATCACTCCGATAGGTTCGCACTGGTGAACCAACAGAAAAAACCATCCGATTCATTCCAAGAATACGCAAGTCAGTGGAGGTCAGAGGCCGCCAGGGCACAACCTCTGCTGGACGATAGTGAATTAACCAAGTATTTCATCAGAGCCTAGGAAGGGATATACTTCAAAAAAATGATGGTAATGATGGGACAGAAATTCTCCGAGCTGGTCAAGATGGAAGATTTCTTAGAAAGGGTATACAATCTGGTAAAGTACAATCTATGGCATCACTACAAGCGGACCAGCAAGGCGATCCAATCAAGGTCGATTGGTAGTGGAAAGAAGAAGAAAGAGGAGGTCTCAGCAGTCGTCCCTTACTATCAACCCAACCCATATCACAGAATCACTCCCATTTTCTAAACATTCATTCACCACCACCCACTTAGGCTCCAATCTATAACACCCAGCCACATTGTCATATCCTCAACCACAATACTACCCTCCTCGAGCCAACAATAACCTGAACCAACAACGACCAGATGCTCCTGTCCGAAACACTACTCATCAAAACCGACCCGCTTATGCACATGCCCTTGTCCCAATTTTGAAGAGAAGGGTCCCATAAATTATAACCCGATTGGTGAGCCTCTGGTCGAATTGTTCAAAAGATTGAGAAGAGCAGGATTGATACATCCAGTGGAAGGAAGGGTTCCTGAGTATCCCTCCAAGTATTTTAATGCAACTAAAAGGTGTGTGTACCATTCCAATGTACCTGGGCATGGTACTGAAGTTTGTTGTAAGCTGAAAAATGAGATTGAAATAGTAATCAAGAGCGGAGCCATTCAGTGCACTCCGGTGCCGCCCAATGTGAATCGCAATCCACTGCCAAATCATCGAAATCAGGGGGTCAACATGCTCACATTGGACGAAGAATATGACCTAAAGGGAATGATTGTCACTATAGGAAATGCAGAAGCTGCCAGGGTCCCTCCTCAAAGGGCTCCAATGATTACAATACAAGTGAGACCAACAATGATAGTTCAGACTTATCAGCGAAAGCCTGTCGTTGCTACAGAGGACGAAGAGAGCCAGCAGTACAAAACTGTCCCATGGACGTACCAGCAAAAAGGGAAGGCCAAAATGACAGACTCTACCGCAGCCCATGGTATAACTAGGTCTGGGAGATGCTACGCTCCTGAAGATGCCAATCGAGGGAACTTGGGAAGAGAGTAAATTCAAAGAAAGAACATAACTGACCCAGAAGCCGCCGAGTTCTGGAAGAGAATGTAGACCAAAGAGTACTTCGTGGAGGAGCAACTGAAGTAAACCCCAGCACATATATCGATCATGGACTTGTTGATGAGTTCCGACAGTCATAACGATGCCCTGTTGAAAGTACTAAGCGGGGTAAGTGTACCAAGCAACAGCACCAGTGAGGCGCTGGACGCAACAATTGGGAAAATGGTCGAAGCAACTATGATCACCTTCAGAAGAAACGAACTTCCTATTGAAGGCGCAAGTCACAACAAAGCTCTTTATATCACTGTCAAATGTGGGGAAAAAGTGGTGTCCTGAGTGATGGTCGATGGAGGGTCAGGAGTCGACATTTGTTCGCTATCTACCTTACGGGAGTTAGGAATCCATTTGAGGGAAGTCAAGGAAAGCCACGTGAGGGTAAGGGCCTTTGATGGTTCGCAAAAGGATGTTATTAGAGAAATGTATTTGGCCTTGCAGATCAGGCTGGTCGAATTTCCCATATTGTTTCAAGTAATGGATATCTCTTATTCCTACAGCTTACTACTGGGAAGACCCTGGATACACATAGCAGGGGCCGTCCCATCCACTTTACACCAATGCATGAAATTTGAGTGGGGATGTAAGGAGATCGTGATCCATGGCGAGTGAGGTCACCCCACTTAACTGGAGCACGTTGTTCCATTCATTGAAGGGCTAGACGGAGTAGGTTTCCATGTAGTGGAAATCATGCAGACTACCGAAATGGAAGAAAATGAACAGAACTTGGGAGTGCAGTCACCGTATAGATCCAAGATAGATATGAGAGATATGATGAAATATGGATACAGGTGAGGAATAGGGCTGGGAGCCAGGTCGGACGGGATCACAAAGCGAATTGAACCTAAAGTGTAGAAAGGAAGGGCCGACATAGGATATCAACCTCCGGAGGGGAATGCTCATACCGGTAGCTCTGGGAAAAAGGTTTTTGTGCCAGAGAATGTTTCAAGTCCGGGTAAGAGTTCAGTACCAGAAGATGATATCATCAATGGGGTGGGAAAGTTGTTCGTGAATATGACAAGACACCGACTATCAGGGATGCCTAACCAGGAGAAGAGCTGCGGAATTGGACCGCGTATCCATCTTTGGTTCGTCGGGAGTCTTGGTAGTATGGAACTGTTAAATTTTTTTTTTTTTTTTTGAAAAGAGCACGGTCAATTGAGGCCTGCACTGTGTCTATACCTTTTTGTCATTTGCCTCTTTTAATGAAATAAAATGAATCATTTTCTCAAAATATTGCAACTTTATTTATCTCTTCATTTATATTTAGCTTTTCTTTTCAGTAATCAAAATGCTAAAAACCCGCATTTCGCGATTGTGACATGTAATGAAATCGTCGAACGCAACGACCCAGATTATGAGGAGTGTGTCGAAAGTATGATTCCAGACAATCTCCCACAGGAGATCGAACAGCTGGAGAGTCAGAAAAAGCTCAACCTCGAAGAAACAGAAGTGGTCAATCTTGGAAACGAAGAACACATGAAAGAAACCAGAATCAACATTCATCTAGAAGCCGAGCAGAAAAGAAAAACTGGTTGAGCTCCTCCAACAATACATCTATGTGTTCGCATGGTCATATGATGACATGCCGGGATTAAGCACTGACATTGTCTCGCATCGACTGCCCACCAATCCTACCAGACAGCCAGTCAAGCATAAACCTAGAAAATTCAAACCCGATTTAAATCTGAGGATAAAGGAAGAAGTGACCAAGCAGATAGAGGCGAATGTGGTAAGGGTCACCAATTATCCCAACTGGTTGAAAAATATCATCCCAGTGCTCAAGAAAGACGGAAAGATTAGAATATGCCTGGATTACTGAGATCTTAACAAAGCTAGCCCAAAGGACGATTTCCCTCTGCCAAATATTCACATCCTCATCGACAATTATGGAAGCATGAACTGCAGTCGTTTTTGGATTGTTTTGCTGGGTACCACTAAATCTTGATGCACGAAGAAGATGCAGAGAAGACAGCCTTCACCACACCTTAGGGAGTTTACTGCTATAGAGTCATGTCGTTCGGTCTCAAGAATGCCAGTGCCACCTACATGAGGGCCATGACAATCCTTTTTCACGACATTATTCATAAGGAGATTGAAGTATATGTGGATGACGTCATCATCAAGTCACGAAAGAGTTTGGAGCACTTGGACGATTTGAGGAAATTTTTCGAAAGCATGCGAAGGTACAGTTTGAAATTGAACTCGGCAAAATGTGCGTTCGGAGTCCCCGCTGGAAAAATGTTGGGCTTCATCGTAAGTAGGAAGGGGATAGAACTAGACCTATCAAAAATCAAGACCATTCAGGAATTGCCACCACCAAAGAGCAAGAAAGATGTAATGAGTTTCTTGGCGTAGACTGAATTACATCAGTCTCTTCATAGCCCAGTCCATGTTAATCTGTGAATCCATTTTCAAGTTGCTGAAAAAGGATGCTGCCACAAAATAGACAGAAGAGTGCCAGAAAGCCTTTGACAAAATCAATGAGTATCTGTCAAATCCACTAGTACTGGGTTCCCCCCGAACTCGAGAAGCCATTATTACTATATTTGTCAGTCTTGGATAATGTCTTCGGTTGTGTGTTTGGACAGAACGACGAAACTGGGAGAAAGGAGAAGGCCATCTACTACTTAAGTAAGAAGTTCACGCCATGCGAGGCCAAGTATACATTGATAGAACACACTTGTTGCGCTCTAACTTGGATTGACTAGAAACTAAGGCATTATATGTCAGCATACATGCATTTGATATCTCAGCTCGATCCGCTCAACTACATCTTCCAGAAGTCGACGCCTACCGGAAAGCTAGCTAAATGGCAAATTCTCCTCAGTGAATTGTGTACATAACCCAGAAGACTATCAAGGGGCAAGCTTTAGCTGACCACCTCGTAGAGAATCGGTGGATGGGGATTACGAGCCACTTACTACGTATTTTCTCAATCAATAAGTATTATTTGTTGGATAAGATATTGTATAATCATACTCTGGACAGAGAATGTTCATCGATGGAGCAGCAAACTTCAAAGGAGCAGAACTGGGGCAGTCCTGATTTCGAAATCTGGACAGCACTATCCAGCATCGGCAAAGATAAGATTCCCTTGTACCAATAGTATGGCTGAATACGAAGTGTGCATCCTTGGGATCAGAATGGCAGTCCACATGAACTTCAAATAACTCTCGGTCATAGGGGATTCCTATCTATTGATACACTAAGTCCAAGCGGAATGGTCCACCAAAAATGTCAAGATGCTTCCATACATGCACTGTGTGAAGGAACTTGCAAGAAGTTCACGAAGATTGAGTTCAAGCATGTCCCCGAGATTCATAACAAGTTTGCCGATGCCCCTGCAACTCTATCATCTATGATTCAGCATCCAGACAAGAACAATAGTGACCCTATCGAGGTAGAGATCAAGGATCAACTTGCCTAATGCTTCATGTAGATGAAGAGCCAGATGGTAAACCATGGTATCACGACATCAGGAAATTCTTTGCAACTAGACAATACTCGGAGAATGCTACTAATGGTTAAAAGCGAGCCCTCAGGGGGGAGGACCCAGATTTAGGTTTGTTGAGATGTGTAGATGCTGCCGAGGCAACCAAGTTATTGGAAGAAATATATGCAGGAACATACGGACCCCACATAAATGGGTTCACTTTAGCCAAGAAGATCATGAGAGCCAGATACTTTTGGATTACCATGAAAAGTGACAGTATCCGCTACGTACAGAAGTGTCACCAGTGCCAGGTTCATGGGGATTTTATTTGGGTTCCGCCGAATGAGTTGAATGTGATGGGTTTACCTTGGTCGTTCGCCGCTTGGGGCATGGACGTGATTGGACCTACAGAGCCCACTGCATCAAATGGACATCGCTTCATCTTGGTAGCTATCAACTATTTCACTAAATGGGTCGAAGCATCTACTTACAAGGCCGTCCAAAAGAAGGTAGTGGTAGTTTTCATCCGGAAAAACATCGTCTGCAGATTTGGAATACCAGAGTCTATCATCACAGACAATGCCACTAACCTCAACAGCGATCTCATGAGAGAAATCTACAATAAGTTTAGAATCGTCCACCGCAATTCCATAGCCTACTGACCATAAATGAATGGGGCAGTCGAGGCAGCCAACAAAAATATCAAGAGGATTCTACGAAAGATAGTGGACAATCACTGGCAATGGCATGAGAAACTGTCTTTCACCTTAATGGGTTATCGAACCACCATGAAAACATCCACTAGGGAAACACCGTACATGTTAGTATATGGAACTGAATTTGGATACCCGCAAAGGTCGAGATACCATCTTAAAGGGTCATTCAAGAGGCCAAATTAGATGACATAGAGTGGATATGGGTAAGACAGGAGCAACTCATGCTCATCGATGAGAAAAGAATGGATGCAGTATTCCATGGTCAGCTATATCAGAATAGGATGGCCACTGCATTTAACAAGAGAGTGAGGCCTCGCCTGTTCGCATCAGGGCAGTATGTTTTGAAGAAAATCTTTCCCCACCAAGAGGAAGCCAAAGGAAAGTTCGCACCAAACTGGCAAGGCCCTTACGTGGTTCACCAAGTATTGCTGAGTGGAGCTCTAATCTTGGCAGAAATGGATGGAAGAATCAACACGAAGCCCATCATCTCAAACGCAATCAAGAGATACTATGTTTGAAGAAAAATAGAGTCAGTTTTTTTTTTTGTAACAAAACTACGTTCAAGCTGACTTCCAACGGAGGGAAATGTAGGCAATCCACGTACGGTTCGGTTTCTCTCCCCTTTTTGTAATAGAAAAACCAAATATCATTTTATATGTTTCTACGGAACTATGACAACTTGATTTCCTTGGAAAGGAATACGTAAACAATCCTCATCAGATTCAGTCATCTGTTGTAATCGAACTACTTCTTGACCTGATTCCATTTGGATAAGCAAGCTGCCTGAGTTAGGCTCGGTCATCTTCATCATATTTTATCATTATCCATGAACTACGTTCGGACCTGATTTCATTTTAGATACGTAGGCAACCTGAAAAGGTTTGGTCATAACCTTAGGAAAAGCTTTGTAATGCATTAGTTTGAATTAGGGCTCAGCCGCAACGACAAACAGCTATGTTGCCAAAAGCATCACGGAAGATTGACATCAAAGGGATAATGTTTTCAAGAAGAGATGCTCGCATATGAATAACTTTTCGTAACATGTCATAATCCGGAACGACGACATTTGCCTTAAAAACAAAGTATTTTCAAAATGTTTTCTAAAAACACAGTAATTTGTTCCACCTACCGAACTTTGTGGCGCAGACATGTCTGACCTAAGTCATGAGGCCTTATTCAAGTTCTGGTATTCTAAGTTGTTAAAACTAAGCTCCATTATGTTTGAAATCCTACCCTTAACCTGCTTGACAATTTTCCAAAATGATAGCATCCCTACCCCTTTTGTGAGTCTATGTGTTGACACTGTTAGCTTAATGATGATGGCATTTTCATTTTTAAGATAATATGACTTCATATTCCCTGTATAGGTGATCCTGCACTCATTAGATCCTTCAGTACTTTTTTATTTGCTTTCCATAACCATGTGTATGTCTTTGTTGTTCTTATAGCTTCACAAGTCTGCATGAACCAGGCAGACCTAACTTATGAATTTCATATGAACTTCCTGCTATTACTGATAGAGTTTAACATCATACTTTGTCAATATGAAGTTACAAGGACTTAGGAAGAAGTAGTCATGTCTTGAGCTTTTGAAACAAACAAAGTTGGTAGCTTAAGCTTCATTAATGCTCTTTTAGAGGCCTTAATCTTGAATGTTAACTTTTGACCATGTCAATAACATTTAGAAGTCCTAACCAGGTTAGCAGTTTGTATCTCTGTTGATAATTTGATTTGAAACCTGTTGACATTCTTAGAAGTTCTGACTGAGGTCATAATTCTATAACCTTTGCTAACATCTTTGGAGCTCTAATTGCAACTGTTAGTTAATAATCCTGTTAATACCCTTTAGAAGTAATGATTGGTAAAGGTATCTCTGTCATCATTTTTTAAGGAACTCAATTAAAGTGATTATCTTGTTTCTTTGTTAATAAGGACTGATAGCCTACATACATGCTAGAAATTAGGACTTAGGTTATGAATGGAATGTATCCATACTCATGTATTTCATAGATTTAAATCATGCAACTATATTATCCTTAAGGTGCTTAATCTCAAGTATTCGGTTTTCTGACTGTAGTATGTTAATACCACAGCCTCGATATGTGTTTGTGTCAAGATCCAAAATCCAACTAGTCGTGATGGCACCTAACCCAGCTTGCTAGGTAAGCCAAATAGCAACAATCCTATTTAAATTAGATTTACTGAGAGAAATAATGATAATATACCAAACTTTTATACAAAGAATTCCTACGGACTGATAGTACAAATCATAAGCTTCTGCGATTTAGAGTTTACAAAGCTAGAATGAAATAAATTCATCATCTGACTGAAATGTACATAAACAGATTTTCCTAAGTCTAAAACTACCATGAACAAGAGGCAGCTATAATCGGAACGCGGGTACGTCTTCAATGCTAGCTCCCACCATACACAGCAACATCAGCTCTCACCATACAGAACAACATCAGCATCCAAAATGTGCACGCAGGGTGCAAAAGTGTAGTATGAGTACAACCGACCCCATGTACTCAATAAGTAACAAACCTAACCTTAGATTGAAAGCAGTGAGAACCTTGGATAAACGGTCGGAGTCCAACACCAATGGCCAACAACAACTCTTAACAATATAATAAAAGTAGTATAAGAACAATTCAAAGATATGATGCTCAGCTCGTCTACAATTACAAAAGTATAACAGTAAAACCCAAATCTTTCACCAAATTCACCAAAATGTGAGTATACTAGAAAACTGCAATTTTTCCCAAAAACTTTCAACAACAGATAAAATATTCCAATATCAGATTTGCATGAGGAAAGTACATTTCTATGCCTACATGATAATGTGCATCTGAAGTCATGAATGTCACAATACCGCGTAGCATGAGGAAATGCATCTCTATGCCTGTATGTCAATTATACATGTCAATGCAATGTATCATAGTGATGAACTCATGTACTCAAGCTATCAGAGTACTTAATATCACTGTCTCGCGCTCCCACTTATCATGCTCAATTCGTCAGCACAATAAGTCATTCAGCACTGTATGGTGCCTGTTGCGGCGCGCAGCCCGATCCCATCAATAGTAATAAAGCCAATAGGCCTGCATTGGTGTGCAACCCGATCAACATATAGCCATAAGGCCTGTTGCAGCGTGCAACCCAATCCATATAAAGCCATAAGGCATGTTGCGGCATACAACCCAATCCACATATAGCCATAAGGCTTGTTGCAGTGTGCAACCCGATCCATATACATCACTAATACCCGCTGCAGTGTGCAGCCCGATCCCATCATGAATCAATAAAACTTGCTACACCGTGCACCCCGATTCCATCAATATCACTTAATATCTGGCCTTTAACTTCAGTTTAGTCATCAATCTCTCTAGTCTCTCGGGCTCACAAATCTCATGCCAATCAGCCCAAATAATGATAATGTGATGTGACAATGATGATAACAGAGACTGAGATATGATATCTAAATGAATGAATATGACTGATATGTAATTACAATGTAAGAAAATAACTCAATAGCAAAAATGACCTCTGTGGGTCCCAATAGAATAAGTACATAGCCTAAACATGATTTCTAACATGGATCACAGCTTAATTATTCTAGCACGTAAGAATTTCATGGATAAAAACAAGATAGAATACTACACGGTACCATAGTATCATCTGAGTCATAGTTCACACGGTGCATGCCCACACGCCCGTCACCTAGCATGTGCGTCACCTCAACACCAAACACATAACAGGTATATTCAGGGGTTCATACCCTCAGCACCAAGTTTAGAAGTGTTACTTACCTCGAAGAAGCCGAACCCAATACCGAGCAAGCCAAACAATACTCTAAAAAATGTCATCCCGCACGTATCAACCTCTGAACATCCCAAAACTAGCCAAAAGCAACTCAAATACATTAAATATTTCCTAAGGAAACAAACCCAATCGATAAAGGTCAAATCTTTAATCAAAAGCCCCAAAGTCAACCAAAATGTCAAACCCAGGCTTGCACCTCAGAACCCGAAAAAACTTACAAAATTCAACAACCCACTCAATTATGAGTCCAATCATACTAGTTCCACTCAAATACGATTCCGAATCGATGTTCAAAACTCAAAAATTGAGTTTATGAAATTTTAGACAAAAACCCCCAATTTCTCTCTTGAAATCATCAATCAAATGCCAAAAACAAAGATAGATTCTTGAAATATAATCAAACCAGAGTAGAGAACACTTACCCTAATCCATATGGTGAAAATCGCCTCAAAAATAGTCCAAATCCGAGCTCCCGAACTCAAAATATAACTAAATGAACAAACCCTCGATATTATATGCTTCTACTCAACTGTTCTGCCTCGTTTCATGTGCCAAACAATCCCACAACTCGTTTTTGATTCCTCCAATGGATTCCTCGTAAAATTTCAGTCAAGTTATACTTTTAAATCACTCAATTTTACCTTATAATGAAGAAGATATGTTAGTTTAAATATTTGAAAATAGTGCAGATATTTAAATACAAATTCAGTGGCAATTGTGTAATTAATCTGAAAAATCTACAACCCAGTTCTAAGTAAAATGGCCATAAATTTCTCATACGATGTCTAAATGTGATGATTTCAGTTGCTATGGTTCCAAAATCACAATACGGATCTAATGCTTCAATCAAAACAGAAATTGAAGCTCATTTGTTTAAT
Organism: Nicotiana obtusifolia; assembly: GCA_002018475.1. Taxonomy (NCBI): domain Eukaryota; kingdom Viridiplantae; phylum Streptophyta; class Magnoliopsida; order Solanales; family Solanaceae; genus Nicotiana; species Nicotiana obtusifolia. Next base: position 9,195 of record MCJB01048675.1, on the reverse strand, counting down.
GTGGTACCATTTATGATTGAAGAAACGACGTCGAAACATAAAAAATGAGCGCAACACAACCCAAACCTATCTGAAACTCATCCGAGCCCCTCGGGACCCCGTCCAAACATACCAACAAGTCCCATGACATAGCACGAACTTACTCGAGGCCTCAAATCCCGCATAACAACATCAAAACCGCGAATCACAATTCAAATAGGACTTAATGACTTTTGAATTTTCAAAACTTCCAAAACTCGTGCCGAACCATATCAAATCAACTCGGAATGACCTCAAAATTTTCACACAAATCCCAAATTACCATAGTGAAGCTATTGAAATTCTTGGAACCACAACCCAAAACCGATATCATCAAAGTCAACTCCCGGTCAAACCTATGAGCATTCCAAACCTTCAAATTTTTAACTTTTGCCAGTTAGTACCGAAACCTTCTAAAGATATCCAAATGCACATCCAGGCATACGTCCAAGTCCAAAATCACCATCCGGACCTAACGAAACCATCAAAACTCCAATCCGAGGTCAAGCACTAAAAAGTCAAACTTGGTCAACTCTTCCAACTTAAAGCTTCCTAGTTGAGAATCATTCTTCCAAATCAATTCCGAATCACCTGAAAACCAAAACGGATGACTCCCACAAGTCATAATACATCATACGAAGCTAATCAAGACCTCAAATATTTGAACGGAATGCAAATTCTCAAAATGATCGGTCGGGTTGTTACATTCTCCCCCACTTAAACATATGTTCGTCCTCGAACGTGCCTAGAGTCGTTCTAGAGCCATCAAATCGCTATGTAACCTTACCATGCACATACCCGAGGGTGATCCCTTGTTACCCATATCCAAGTGAGCCTAACAACACACCATAACTGAAGATCACTACTTTAACCTTATTCCGTAAGCCTCAGAACCCAATTTCCAACATCTAGAATTCCTTACAAGATCCGAATCTCGCATCTACACATTGTATAAGTCTAAACAAGCTTTATCAAGACGTAACCATAACCCAAGATGTAATCACATGATATACCTCACAAATCGCATACTTGTAGCACTAATTTCTGATCACAGTAGTTGCTCGAAACAAACCCGACCTCATATCAAACAAAACCTCATTCAAAACCTTCGTCCACTACTAGTGATGAAAGAAACACGCAAAAACTCGTAACCACTCATCAGATCAACAAGTCATGGAGCCCTCTCGCCTAACCAGAACCATAGCCCAAATTCTAAGATGACCTTCGATTTTACTCTTCCATACACACCGTAATCGAATTCGGTAGCAATCACTTCAGGACCAAGGACTTCATCTCATCAAATACAAACTACTCTACTGACATGCCACACCAATACTACCTAGAGCCACAAACTATGCAATTTCTGCACCAATAAGCAACAATTCAAATGTATTCAAACATGGAAAATGACTCAAATGACATAACCATCCCGCAAGTTCAACAGATACCACAAGTGCAAAGCTACGAACCCATTACACATAGTAGAACCAAGGCACACGAATCTAACACAAAGGATGATATTCTAACATAACTCTGCTGCAATGCGTGACCCCATCCAAACACCAGTCCTATGATACCTCAAGCCACAATGCCCAGAATCAATAGCCACACACAATTCGACGTCAAGTACACAAGTGCATGACCATAACGATCGAGAAGTAAATAACACAATATACCACGGCCCTGAAAGAACATTACCAAGGCACAATCAACCATTCAACACCCCAATAACCATCTCCGCTCGAATTCCGCTAAAAGGCCCAAATAGAACCGCATCATGTGTGCATATAACCAATAAATCATAACCCTTCATAGCATAGAAGAGTAACACATAGAACATATCAGAACACTAACAAGCTCAACTCTAACCGAATGACACACCCCTCAACACAAACAGTTCTGAGTTAACAAATCCCGACCCCGTGTTGAATACACATCCTCATTGGGCCTACCGATAGGCCACCAAATCAACTCCGATCATCCCCGAATGGACAAATAGCCCTCTTAAAGTCCACAGCGACCTAACCATAACACGTAGCACCATCTGTCTAACTTTGTCCATATCTTCACAGTTCGCAATTCTGAAACAATATGCTTCTGAGAACTCCCAGTCTCCAAATCTATAGAGCACATGAATCACCATTGTCGATTCCAACTCCACCACTCTAACGGCTAACACATCTCTCATATGCAATCATCCCATGAGAAATACTTCTATTACTCCCCCACGCCACATGGCAAATATCTGAATATCAGCAGTCGATCAACCAGGCGAGTACCGCAATACCAATGAAGCATCTGTAAGTCAAAAAACACAGTGCGCCCACCCTTCTCAAGTGATACCAAGTAGTAATAGCATCTAGACATATGAAACCGTCCATGTCGTCTAAGAATTCATGACCTTTCCTTTAAAACTGAACCATGACCTTGCACGTGCAAATCTCAATCTCACACAACACATAACATCTATCATGCTACCATGTGAAAAGCACGAGAATCTCATAATCAACTCTGATTCACCAGTATAATACATACCCAAAACCTTCATTTGATCCCATCCAGGAGAAAATCATGATACGCAACATGCTCCTCACACCGGTAGGAAATATCCATCTCAAACCGTGATAGAAACAATCAAGAACACTTCGAAACCCATATGCACCTAACCAAGCCATCAGAATTGAATCTCTCTAACTCAACCAAGCCTCGTAGGTCACCAAACCCAAGAGTATTGTCATAAAACTCTTGTGGAGGCTCACCACATCATAAGTACCCAAAGAACTGATCATATCCATTACCATGCTGATCCAACCTACTACCAAGCTGTCTATTTTTCCGAGTTGCTTCCGAATGACCCTCAATTTGACACTTCTCCTTGCTAGAACACCATGATTCTTACTCAAAGCTCACCACAAGAGATCCTAGCATAAAACCGCACCGCCCTAAGGCCCATAAACTATTGTATTCAATCTTAAGCCCCCCAAAAGTACCACAACCGAGACACCCACTCTGAAGAGACTTTCTGTGAATCTAAAGTCGTTTCCTTCACCTTTCTGATAGTAAAATGTAGAATCCATAATGGTATAGAAATACCGCTAGTCCCGACACCATCCGATGCAAATCTCAGATTTTAGACATATACAAATCCTGAAAATTCTCAATTGCCACATATAAATCTTGAAGTCATTAGAACCTTCTACAGAGTCTTCCACTCTACTCAGATCTCAATTGCACCGCCCAAACGGGCCGAATGACCTGTGCCCTATTAGCACGACAACACTCAAAGAAGTAACCTTGCCTTAATGCAACCGAGAAATTCCTACTTCATGTGCACTACGTCCTTCATGAATAACAACTCAATCATTCCATGATTCCCATATACCCATAAAGCGTAATATACCATGCATCTAGAAATTTTCTTGCTTAAGTCATCCTCAAAACCAGCCTCTGTAAGTCATAACTGATCCACAACTATGCCTCAGACCGATACCAATACAACACATACCAATGCAATCAAATTATCAATAGAAGACTCCCCTACTTGACTCAAAGCCATAGATCAAAACACTCGATAACTCACAATGCCCATACTCTATTACTACTACAATACCGTAGTGAGATTCAACTAAAACCTTAATAAGCTCATGTAACATAAACCATATAATACCTCAAATTATCTAATGAGCTCGCATTCATCTTCGTGAAGGTCATGTCAACTTTCTCAACTAATCCAAACTCAAATCTGTAACGACCCGACCAGTCGTTTCTCTTTCTAGGTCCCTGTTCCTTTAATTAAGACTCCTCGTATGTGCTTTACTGTTTTATGACTTGCGGGGATGGTTAGTTCATCTTTGGAAGAGTTCGAGCTGAAATCGGAACACTTAGTTCCTTAATATTGGCTTAAAATGGTTAAGTATGACTTGAGACAACGTTTTGAGTAAAGTACCTAAGAACCAGAATTTGACGGTCCCAATAGGTTCGTATGATGATTTTGGACGTGGGCGTATGTTCGGATAGGTTTCGGATGACCCTGGAGCGTTTCGACGCTTAATATTGAATGCTGGCGCATTGAAGGTTTTTCAAGTTCTTTAAGTTTGGTTTGGATTAGATTTTGGTGTTATCGAGGTATGTTTGGGATTCCGAGCCTAGAAATAATTTTTTATGGTGATTTGTGACTTGTATACAAAATTTAGCGTCATTCCAAGTAGTTCCAAGTAGATTTGATAGGAATCGGACACGTAGAAGTGCTTCTAGAAGTTCTTGAGTTTCATGGTTTAATTCATAGATTTTGGCATCCAATTCGTGATTCTAGATATTATTTCAGTGTTTTGATCACGCGAGCGAGTTCGTACGGTGTTTTTAAACTTGTGTGGACGTTTGGTGTGGTGCCCCAAGGGCTCAGGTGAGTTTCGGACGCGTTCGGAGGGTGGAAGGACTTCAGGTTTCTAGTTTTTTTGCTGGTGCCTCAGGTATCGCAAATGCGAGGTTTTGTTCGCATTTGCAAGGTGGTCTTCGCAATTTTGATAAAGCCTGGGCGAGGCAGGACTCGCATTTGCGATCAGCACCTCTTTGCAAATGCGAAATTTTTGTCGCATTTGCAACCATGTCAGAGAGGGTCAGCCTTCACATTTGCAATGGTTTTGTCACAATTGCGACCCTTGCATTAGCGAATAAGATGTTGCAAATGCCATCTGAGACTTGTGCAAGGGCTTTTTGTTACGGGACTTAGCTTCATGTCCCACCTAGTCTTAGGTGACTTTGAGAGCATTTTGTGGAGGGATTTCATCAACATCAAGAGGTGCGTGATCCCTATCAATTATTTAGCTAAATACGCGAATCATAGGTAGATTTAACATGGAAAACTTGTGAAATTAAAGGAGATTTGTGAAAAACCTAGGGTTTTGGTAAAAATGAGACTTGACCACGAAATGGGTTATGGAATTAAGTAAAAATTTATATTTTTGAGTTCGGGAGGCTATGGGTAATATATCTTCAAAAATTTCTGAAATCCGGACATGTGGGCCGTGGGGTGAACTTTAGGGATCTTCCAATTTGGGTTGGGTAATTAATCTAATAGCTATGTTATGAAATTTTGAGCGTATATTGATTAATTTATATAACAGTTGGCTAGCTTCGGATTGTTCGACACCAAGTTGAGGCTTTAGAGCAAATTTGTGGGTCGGAAAGAGAGCTTTAAGACGAGGTAAGTCTCTTGCCTAACCTTGTAAGAGGGAATTTACCCCATCGATGTTTTAAATTACTATTTGCTTCTAATTGTGGGGGCTACGTACGCACGAGGTGATAAGAGTACGTGCTTAGCTACTAATCATGCTTAAGTCCGGATAGTTTTAGGATCCAAATCAAGAAATACTCTTGCTAATGTAAGTCTCTAAATTATATAGAAATTTGATAAAGGATTCGTAAAGACTGAATTTCACTTACTTTGAGTTATGGCAGGTTATTTGACCGTTAATAGAAATTATTCTTCCTTGTGTATTAGTCTTGTGATAACTTTTAAATCAGATGTGCATAGAGCATTTTCTCTTACTGTAGAGCGGGCTGAACGTCTCGGCCGTAAATAGATGCATCTATGGTTCGTGCTGCTAGACCCTCGGTAGTGTACACATTATTCCAGATCGGGCCGTATGACCTCGGCATAAATTATGCGTGTTAATTCTTGGAGCCCGAACACACTTGATATTATTTTCATTACTTGAGAGGTTATAATTTATTTATTGGCCCGAAATTGATTCGTATGTGTTAGTATGTGTTAGTTGGAGAGTTTTTTGAAATTACTATCAGTTAAATAATTAATTATTCACGGTTTGCTATTATGTTATTATTATTATTCACATATTCCATGCCTATTTAGAATTTCTATATCTTTATTGTTGGCCCAAAGTAAGTGTCAATGTCGACCCCTCGTCACTATTTCTTCGAGGTTTGACTGGATACTTACTGGGTACATGTTGTTTATGTACACACGCTACACTTCTGCACTAATCGTGCAGGATCTGAGGTAGGTGCATCTGGTGTTCATTCAGGCGTGGACCCCCGTTATCTTAAGACATAGTGGTGATATGCTCTCTGAGTCTGTTCTACAGCATCCGTCGTCTCTCTCTTTGAGGTGTTGAGACGAGTTGGGGAGGTTGCTTATGAGCATGCTTTACCTTCTGATCTACCAGGCATGCCACCAGATCGTGATATTGATTTGTATATTGATTTGGCTCCAGGTACCTAGCCTATCTCTATACCACCATACCACATGGCTCCGAGAGAGCTGAAGGAGTTGAAAGAACAGCTTAAAGAGTTGCTAGCAAAGAGGTTCGTCAGACCGAGTGTGTCACCTTGGGGTGCACCGGTGTTGTTCGTGAAGAAGAATGATGGGACTATGCTGATGTGCATTGATTACCGCAGTTTAACTAAGTTACCATTAAGAACTAGTATCCGTTATCGCGTATTAATGATTTGTTTGATCAGTTGCAGGGTGCTAGGCTGTTCTCTAGGATCAACTTGAGATCGGGGTATCATTAGTTAAAGATTCATGATTCAGATGTTCCGAATATGGCTTTCCAGACTAGATATGGCCACTATGAATTTCTAGTGATGTCCTTCGGCTTGACTAATGCCCCGGTGAAATTTATGGATTTGATGAACTGGGTATTCAGGCCATATATTGACTCAATTATCATTGTCTTCATTGATGACATATTGATTTACTCGCATAGCAAGGAGGAGCACGAGCAACATTTGAGATTGGTGCTTCAGACCTTGCGGGAACAGAAGCTATATACTAAGTTCTCCAAGTGCGAGTTTGGTTAGATTATGTGGCATTCTTGGGGCATGTTGTATCAGGCGAGGTATTAGGGTAGATCTCAAGAAGATTGAGGCAGTTCAGAGTTGTCCTCGTCCTACCACAGCGACTGAGATTAGGAGCTTCCTGGGGTTAGCAGGTTATTATCGCCAGTTTGTTGAGGGCTTCTCATCTATTAGAGCGCCTTTGACTTAATTGACCCATAAGGGTGCTCCGTTCCGATGGTCTGATGATTGCTAGGCGAGCTTCCAGAAGCTTAAGACCGCATTGACTTCAGCACCGGTGTTAGGGTTGCCTTCCGGTTTGGGGATGTATAATGTGTATTCCAACGCTTCACGCGTTGGCCTATGTTGTTTATTGATCAAGGAGGACGTACGGAGCAGATATCCACACCTATTCGGCACTCCAGGTACGATTCTAGAACCATTCGAGGACGAATATTTTTTTAAGAGTCCCTGTATGTGCTTTTACTATTTTATGACTTGCGAGGTGGTTAGCTCGAGTTTTGAAGGTTTCAGGTTCAAATCGAAACACTTAGTTCCTAATATTGGCTTAAAATGGTTAAGTTTGACTTGAGTCAACGTTTTGAGTAAATGACCTCGGAACCGTGATTTGACAATCCCAATAGGTTCGTGCGATGATTTTGGACTTGGGAATATGTTCGCATCGGGTTTCGAATGACCCGGGAGCGTTTCGGCGCTTAATATTGAATGTTGGTGCATTGAAGATTTTTCAAGTTCTTTAACTTTGGTTCAGATTAGGTTTTGGTGTTATCGAGGTACATTTGGGATTCCGAGCCTGGGAATAGTTCTTTTTGGTGATTTGTGACTTGTATTCAATTTAGCATCATTTCGAGTAGATTTGATAGGAATCGGACGCGCAGAAGTGCTTCTAGAAGTTCTTGAGTTTCATGGTTTAATTTATAGATATTGGCATCCAATTCGTGATTCTAGATGTTATTTTGGTGTTTTGATCGCGAGCGAGTTCGTGCGGTATTTTTAGACTCTTGTGGACGTTTGGTGTGGAGCCCCGAGGGCTCGGGTGAGTTTCGGACGCGTTCGGAGGGGTGGAAGGACTTCAGTTTTTCTGGTTTTTTTTGGCTGGTGCCTCAGGTATTGCAAATGCGAGGTTTTGTTCGCATTTGCGAGGTGGATTTCCCAATTTCGATGAAGCCTGGGCGAGGCAGGACTCGCATTTGCGAGCTTTTCCTTCGCATTGCGATCAGCACCTCTTCGCAAATGCGAAGTTTTTTGTCGCATTAGCAACCATGTCAGAGACGGCCAGCCTTCGCATTTGCGATGGTTTTGTCGCAATTGCAACCCTCTCATTTGCGAATAAGATGTCGCAAATGCGACATCTGCGACTGAAGCAATGGTTTTTTATTACAGGACTTAGCTTCATTTTTCACTTGGTCTTAGGCAATTATGAGAGCATTTTGTGGAGGGATTTCATCAACATCAAGAGGTGAGTGATCCCTATCAATTCTTTAGCTAAATACGCGAATCATAGGTAGATTTAACATGGAAAACTTGTGAAATTAAAGGAGATTTGTGAAAAACCTAAGGTTTTGGTAAAAATGATATTTGACCACGAAATGGATTATGGAATTAAGTAAAAATTATATATTTTAGTTTTGTAAGGCTACGAATAATATTAATCTTCAAAATTTTCTGGAACCCGGGCACGTGGGCCTAGGGTTGAATTTTAGGGATCTTCCAATTGGGTTCGGTAATTACTCTAATAGCTAAATTATAAACATGTGAGCGTATATTGATTAATTTATATAACATTTGGCTATCTTCGGATTGTTCTGAACCAAGTTGAGGCTTTAGAGCGAATTTGTTGGGCGGAAAGTGAGCTTTGAAATGAGGTAAGTCTCTTTCCTAACCTTGTAAGGGGGAATTACCCCATCAATGTTTTAAATTACTATTTGCTTCTAATTGTGGGGGCTATGAGAGCCCGTGCATAGCTAGTAATCATGCTTAAGTCCGGGTAGCTTTAGGATCCAAATCATGAAATACTTGTATTGTTTGCACTCTACTTGCTAATCTAAGTGTCTAAATCATATTGAAACTTGATAAAGGATTCGTAAAGGCTGAGTTTCACTTACTTTGAGTTATGGCGGGTTATTTAACCGTTAATAGAAATTATGCTTCTTTGTGTATAAGTCTTGTGATAACTTTTAAATCGGATGTTCATAGAGTATTCTCTCTTCCTGTGGAGCGGGCTGTGCGCCTCGGCCGTAAATAGATGCATCTATGGTTCGTGCTGCTAGACCCTCGGCAGTGCACACATTATTCCGGATCGGGCCGTATGACCTCGGCATAAATCGTGCGTTTTAATGCTTGGAGCCCGAACACACT